>JAYMTA010001196.1:0-21249 GCA_036897625.1 Pelargonium cotyledonis
CTGAATGAAACATATGGAGAAGAATCTGCATATTGCAATTTTTCTTCATCAGTTCTCTAATCTAACACACACTTCTGCGCTGTCACACGACCAAAATACATTTTCTTACAGATTTGTTCCACACCGGTGGTGGGTCGAGTAGAGCGAGCGGAGGAGCTACACGCAGTTGCAGATCCACATCTAGATCTGTTCTCGACTCCGCCGTCTATGTAGCTCGCCGACGTCCTCTCTCTCTCGGTTCTCCGACTCCGGCATCCTCTCTTTCTCGGTTCTCCGACTCCGGCGTCCTCTTTCTCTCGCTCCAGTGGTCATCAACTCCGGTGACGGCTGTGCAGGTGAGGCAAGAAATTCCGGCGGGGTGGAGGACGGACTGTGGAGGGAATGGCTATGGAGAGGGGCTTGGAGCTCCTTAGGGTTGAGTGTAAGTTAGAGGTGAGGGTTAGAAAAAGAGTAATGCTATATGTACAAAATTTTGTACAAAAAAAGTTGTACAAAATAATGTGTCAAACAAAGAGACATGACACATGAATTTTTTTATAGATGAGTTGGCCAAATTGCAATACGCCACGTGTACAGTAGGTTTAATAAACCGGGTGCTCTGCGCCATAAATTCATGAGAGGATGGTGGTATCATATATGTCGGGTTTGTTTTTGTTAAAACTTAGTTATAAACCACGAAAATATGAAATTTAAATGTGCCATATAGGCTGCCACGTCACTAGACTCTCTAAACTTTTATGGATTATAAAGTTAGCTCCTAGTCTTGATTTTTAGCTGTGCTGATTTTTGGACTTGCCAATGTTTTTAAATTTGGTCCAAGTTACCTGTTGCAGCAGGTTGCTTACCTCCATGTCAACAGTGAACTGATGTGGATTTGAAGTTTAATTCCTAGACTTTTCATTTTCTTATTTACTTCAACTCACAACACTGCGAAATTTTTCGCTATTTTCATACTCACTAGTTTCTAGTCTTGCCAGAGTTCAGAGGTTTTTGGGTTCCTATGTCTCTTATCCGTCCAAGACTCTGGCAACTTATAGATAAACATGAAATATCTTGAAATTGGTTAACATAAATGTAAAGTTGTACTAAACATTCCAAGAGAGAGTGGTGGTACCGAAAATTTCTCTTGTAATTTATAGTGTCAGATGTTCTCTACGTTCTCTTATTCCAAGAAAACAATATTTTTCATCTCCTTAGACATCGATAACATTTTTCAAGATGATGCGCCTTTTTGACTCGTGGGTCAAACCAAACACACTAAGTTGTTGTAGTTTTCTTGTCTACGTCCCCAAGAGTAAATTCTAAGTATAATTTGTGTAAGTCTTAAAATGGTCGATCCACGTAAGCTTGGCTGGCTAGCAATCTTGATTTTGTTGTTCGGTCGGCAACCTGTCACCTGCAAGGTAAACACACCAAAGAACGACGACCCGAAGTGATGGTTTTAGGGCGTCGTCTCAGGCGTGAGAATGAGTTCTTGGTCAGTAACCATGAAGCTCATAGAGTGTGTTTTAGAGAGAAATCTAGAGATAGAGTGTCGTGAATAATGATTCGATCCCCTTCTTTATGTGCGAAGAGGGTATTATACTAACCCCAATGGAGTGTCACGTGTCATCGCGTGTTTTTTTCGGAACCGAGGTCGAGGCCACTTGAGAGGCTTAGAGTCTTTGCTGGGTGGATGGTGTGTTTCGCGCTGGTCAGACGAGGCCGATCGTTTCTATCATTCCGTGAGTCGGGAACAAACGGTGAAGATCTTGAAAGCCTCTATCTCGCGGGATAGCGCCCCAAGGCTTTGATGAGGCTCATAAGTGGTCAGGGCAGTCTGGAGAGTAGAACCACGTCGAAATGGCCCCGATGATGCTGGATTGCTCGGACTTGTAGTATGCGTTGTCAAGTGTCCCCCGGTCGGTCGGGTTTCTTGGATGTGAGTCTCCGTTGCAGCGGATGTCTTTGGACATCCTCGGATGGTGGATGGATAGTTTGGGATCCATCCGAAGTGAGCGGACGTTATTCGTTGCAGCCATGGTTGAGGCGGACCATGGCTTGGCTTGGATGGACGGAGTCCATGAGTGGTGTGTTCATGCTTAGATGGCTCGGGCCATCCTTTGGTGGTCGGTGAGCTTGGTCAACTTGTACCGTCTTGAGATGGACGGCGTGCGAGGATGGCGTGGGAGCCATGGTAAGTCTGCATGGACGGGACAGAGGCATGGACGGAACGGGAGGCTCGTGTGCGTGGATGGGAATGATGGTCTCCGTGGTGGGTTGGAGTAAATTCAAAAAAATGGAAAGTCGAAGGATTAAAATCAAGGTATACTTTATTATAGACCATATAATAAAATCATGTCTACTTTATTCGACATTTTTATCATGTTTGTTGACTAAAAACACAACAGAATTGATTAGTTTTGTCAGATTCTATTAAATGGTTTATGTTAAATGGAAAGTTTACAGGGGCTAGATGTCACGACCTTTTTAGTTTAGGGGGGTTAGGTGTTTTAAGCCACTAGTTTATAGGGGCTATCAATAATTTCCCCTAAATATAATACACTTACGTTACACCCAACTTTGGTTAAGATATTTTGATATTGACACTCTAGTTCCAAAGATAAGTGATGCAACCCAAAAAATCATAAGTCACAAAATGACTCACACATGCACGTGGCATGTCAAAATCGCCTGGGTCACCCGACCCAACTCTGAGGAGTCAAATTTTAGGCCAGACCCAGATCAAGCTACAACACTACTAGGCATGAAAAATCGTTCAAGACATGCCTCAATTCATATGGGGGCTTGAAGAGCTCATCCCGGCCTTGGACCCACAAAATGCATAGATTGGGACCCTCAACAAGTATAGGCTAGGACCCCTCAACAAGTATAGGCTAGGACCTTAAGCAAGCATAGGTTAGGACTCTCAGCAAGGCAAGGCAAGGCCAGGACCTTCAACAAGGATAGGCCAAGACCTTGTGCAAGGCTTCATAAGCATAGAAAGCACACTAAGGAGGCCACAAGCTCCCAAAGAGTCCACAAACTATGCAAACAAGCCTTCCAAAGCCTAGGGAAAATCAAGCATGAGAAAGGGGCAAAGAGCACCTTACAAGGACCCCTATAGCTGTGCAGACCCTAATTGTCATGGCAATGAGACCCTTAGCGCAAAACAGGATCAAGGCTATCCCTTGATTGTTGCGACAATAGGACCCTGTGTGCAAAACAGGATCAAGATTGTCCATCGATTGTCGTGGCAATCAAGGCTCATTGTCGCAATGGCTTCGTTCCAGATACAAGGGCATGTTTTCATGCCCTAGCACCCTATGGTCAAACCTACATGACCCAGATGATACCTAACGACTTCAAACACTCTTGTAAAGCTGAAACAAGGCTCTAACCTCACCTAATCACCTTCAAGAGACTCCATCAAGATCTCACAACCTCAATGCTCCCAAACACCCACGATTATGTCTTGCAAGGTACTAACTCACAAAGGGTATTGGCGAGCACTGTCATCACTCAAGCCTCTAGGCGAAGTGCAATATTCAAAACAGAACACAATCAACACTCTCAAGTACCCATGACTATGCCTCGCGAGGAACTAGCTCACGAAGAGTCTTTACGAGTTCTCTCACCTCATAAGAAGCTTATGGGGAACGCCCGCTGATGTGCTTAAGTTTTACAAACTGCCTAAAAACACTATTCGAGATGCCGTTTTGTCCAAGTGGTGGAGTAGAGTGTTCACAGTGTCAAGTCCAGTGGATTATTGGCGTTAGGGAAGTTGATTCTTGGAGTGCAAGCAAGCTTCGGATTTCCAGATCCAAATCTGAGAGTAGAGGGTTGGTGTTTACTCCTGCAAAAAAAAATACACTAAAGAAAAATGAGACCTGGGGTGATTCTGGGACACCGCCTCGGACGAGAGAGTAAGATCTATTGCCAAAATTCACTGAGTAAAGCATTAGAGCTTAGAGAAAGGTCTCAAGAAGATTAACTCGACTTGAGAGGCTGGGGAGAAATGATCTAAAGGATACAGAATCAATACTCAAGATTCGGATCCAAATCACTGTCCAAAAGATATCTCTCTTTGTCTCTGCCCCCTTTTCACTTACATGAGAAGGGGTATTTATAGGCCTTACCAGAGGGGTGTACGTGTCGTTGTTTGACAGGGTAATACTTTCTAGACCACATGTAGGGCCCATGTCACGATATCACGTCTTCGAGTCCCCAGTCTAGCTAGGGATCCCAGATGTCTGGTTCTCTTGTCCTCGATGCCTTGCACCGAGTTCATGGCAATCGTGGGGAGCTCCCAATCGATACGCATGCAGCTCGCTCGGGTCCCCTTGGCTCTAGCCTGAGGGAAGGACATCCGCGGGTGAGGTTCGAGCAACTTGTGTCCTTCGGACCTAGGGCCCTGGGAATATATGTGAGGGACTTTGGAGCTCTCTTTCTCATCTGGGGGAGGCACTGATCAACTTGGGACCGACTATCGGATCCATGTCCTCAAGTCTGACCTTGGCCCTCTGGGGTACTTAGGGGAGCACTGTGGCTAGGACTGAGCCCTTGAGTCCCTTAGACGGAGTCACTAGGTCTGTTAGTGGCGTGGCACCCAGGCACCACGTGGCAGACTCAGATTGTCTCTTCGAGCTTGTAATTGTCTGGGTATCATCACCCGCCTCATTAAGCACATAAGATCAACAAGTCCAAGGGAAAGAATGAGCCCAACACCACAAATGACCTAAGAATTCAAAAAAGGCAAAGTGGCCCATTTTGGCTTGGAGAACCAAATGGGCATTGATGGGCCTCACATCTTCATCAACCAATCACATCACGACATGTGGCACAAGGTGGTAAGAAGCTTATAAATAACCCCCTCTTCCAAAGAGAAAGGGGTCTCTCAATTCACAATCTCACTTTATTTTCCACATTTACTTCTCTCTCAAGCTTTCTCTCTCTAGAAGAACTTTGAGAGCATTCGTGTCTACCATACAAGGACTTAATCTCATGCCTGAGATGGAATCTTGGTAACACTACTCAAGGCCTTCTTTCCTTTGGTGTGTTTTCTTCTTACAGGCTTCAGGTCTACACAGCTGGAAGGTACTTTAGATTTGAGTTGGAACTTGAGACTCTAAGACCCAATACATATTACCTAAGCACTCAAAATTGGACGCTTGAACTCTTAGGCTAGATAACTTTGCATACGTGGAAAAGAAGCTCTACCACAACAACATACTCCTAGTGTGCTTAAATTTAATTCCCCCTAGATCAAAAAGGCACATCAATTTGGTTCCATTGATGGGAACGTTTTGAAAGCCAACGTTCCCTAACTACCCGACGACAACACAACTCTCACATGGCTGCTCCTAGATGCAAGATATTCCTTAAGAATACTCCCAGTCACACCAACCCTAGTCGTGAAAATAGTGAGATCCAGCCTCTTACGACGAACCGTGCCACTTCGAGGTTGAGGGTCACTACTTCAGTCCTATCCGCCCAAGATATGCTAGGGGACTATATCAACCCTCTCACTAGCCAGGTGGAGGAGACTAGAGAGAAAATTCAGGAGGAGCTTAACCATGAACTCCTTGAACTACGCGACCTACGCGATCACCTTAATCGCAACAAATCCAACTCTTCGCTAGGGTAGCAGGCACCTCATAGGTCTCATCAGATCTTTAGGGCGTTACATCTGCACCTCTTAGTGACAACCCCCTCTTGGCAGGCCACACAAATGCCATGAGGGTCTTCACTGATAATGTCAATGAAGTCATGCACGCCTCCTTGGCCACCTTAGTACCTTTTGCTCAGGGTTCACATCCACTTTCTCTCGCGGCTCTAGCACGGTGCACAGGAATGAAAGTACCCCCATACCTTCAAACTGTACACACTACTAATCTCAATTCTATAGTGACGCCCAAGCTCATGATGGAAACACCACTCATTCCTCTCAAAGGAACTCTGCCAATCCTAGGCACCATCTTCGTGACAAGAGGCCTCTACGCACCCAACGTGATGAGATATTTGATGACTTTATGGCAGTTGGCCTGCAAGACAACAACACTTGCCAATAAGACCTTAAAGAGTCACAAACTCCAGCTATAGTGGAGAGTCCCCAATATAGGGTAGGAGAAATGAGGTACTTCTTCCTCAAACAAGGAGGGTTGTCCAATCACGTGCTCTAGTAGTGATCAGGATAAAAGCCAAGCCTTCTTAGCTCTCCCAAAATAAGTCCAACTGAGATGCATTTCAGCAAGTGTACCAATTGTGTCAAAGTAATAATGAGCTCGTGAGGAGCTCGAGTATCGAATCCACAGAGACTAAGGTGAATCACCAATATTCATTCTTACCTAAAGGCGGTTCTACTCTAGTAAAGCAATTAAACCATATTCATTGGTACAGAGAGAACAATAAAGTAAAATAAACATAAAAGATAAACTAAAATATGTTCAATTGATCCGTAAAGATACAGAAACAAGACTATGCATTGTGACAATAGAAATAATGTAAATAATTTGGAACCATGATTTACAATATAATTTGGACTCTATCTAGTCATTTTGTCTAACATGTTATCCACACCTGCTCAAGTACTTGAGCTTCCCTTGTGAGACTCACTCGAGACTCAACATGAATACGCCATCACTGGTTAAATCCTAGACGCAATTTGCTCCCCCGGGCATGCAACTGCAAGGGGGTCACATACATGTTGTCAATGCGACCAGTTCTATATAGGACATAAGGTGTTTGAAAGCATGTGACTGCAAAAGGTCAGGGCGAAGCCCGTTCAATGACCGTGATCATGTTTAATTACTCTGCAGGCTTGGAAAATCATCGTAACATCGAGGATCTCGCAATTAGATAAAAATACCAAAGCATTCTTTAATTCATAATCTATTGCACGATTAACTATTAAAGGGTTAACATGAACTTTCATAGACAAACATGCAAATTAAATATGCAAACGATAATCACTTGAAAATCTTATAGACGAAGATAAGAGTCGATTACAATTGTAAAAACCCTATGCTAAAATAAAGTAAAGCAAAAATGATAAATTTGATACCAAGCATTGTCTTCATATGGCTCGGCTTGTACGACGCTCAACATGGACGGAAGAGGAGACACCATGGAGCCTCCCCAATACCCCAAAAATCATCTCTATGCGCTCAGCCTCTCTCTCTCTCTCTCTCTCTCTCTCTCTCTCTCTCTCAACCGGATGCCGAAACCCTAAATATGTCACTTCTATTTATAGTGGTTGAAACTGTGTTTATGCCACAACATAGTTATAAGGTGACGACAGCTGGTTAGTCAAAGGCTCGCTTTGACCTTCCAGAGACCCTAGCAAAAATGTCGCGGCGTAATTAGCTTTGTGCCGCGGTGCTGGTGGTATTTTGAACGCTTTAGAGCATAAACGACCTTAGAAAATTGTGCACAACAACTCATTTGAAAACCCCAAGTTGTCCTCTACCACTTTTATAAAGGCCTCAACTAGATCCGAATTGGTTTAGATGGTGAAATCTCTAAGTTACCCTTCAAAGGTCATTGTGTGAACATTGTGAATTTCACCAAAACTTTCCCTATTTGAATTTTCCTTTGTTGACCAGCATTCACCCTGCCTCTTTCACTTATTTTAACCATCATGTGTGCTCCATAAGACCTAAAAATCACATAAAAAAACTCGGCACACGTAAAAGAGGCAAAAATACCACCCCCCCCCCCCAAGTATACATAAAAATAATTAGAATAAGGTAAAAACACAAAAAGTAAACTAACACACTTATGAAGGTCAAATACCGCTAAATGCATCCAAATAACATCATTTAAGCCCAAATGAGTGGTGAAAATGAGAGAAACGTGCTAAGCTTAGCATGATTTAAGGTCAGATAACACGTACAAAATACGAGTTATTACCAATGCCTAAGCGTTCAAATGGCTTCTACAGGTGCAGCCACTCAAGCACCAATGATACCCTGACTCAACAACCCTCTAAGTCTAGCCCTACGAATGGTCCCCATACACTTTAGGATACGCTTCCAGTACATGACATATGATGGTGTAACCAAGGCCATTGAGCATTGGTACTGAGACCTCCCAAATGGAAGAAGCATCACTTCTAAGGAGTCCTTCACATAGATGTTCCTCAAGAGGTTCACTACAGCTAAGAAAATCTCTAAGCCCCAAATTTCATTTATCAACATCATGCAAAGGCCCAATATATGAGACACTTGCAGATTACGTTGAGCACTTTTGTAAGGCTAAGCGTGAATTTGAAGTCTCTACTGGGGGAGAGACAATGATGGCCGCCTTCAGGGTAGGAATCACTAATCCCTTTGTACAAGCTACCTTTTCCAGTGCCTAGCCCAAGACCTGGGAAGAAATGTTAAACATAAGCTACAACCACGTAGGTGTTGAGGATGTGGTAGCCCAAGCAATCAAGTACCCTAAAAACAACTACTAGAGGTCCTTTTTCTAAGAAGAGCTTCCAAGGAAGTCAAAAGGGCAAAGGGAAAGCCTACACAATTGCTTCTATTCCCAAGCCATGAGGCCATAAAGTCTCCTCCTATGAGGTACGTCGTACCCCTCTCACCACCACCTACCATGAGGTATGTGATTATATGCTGGCCAATGAAGGTTTCGAGCCCCTTGTTGTCCTACTTGGTGAGAGCCACGAGAACCGTCTCAATGAGTACTGCAACCTCCACAACTTTCATGGACATAACATTGAGGATTTCTACTACATGGCCAATGAAGTTGAGAGCCTGACGAACAAGGGGCAACTCACCCAGTTCAGAGCTAATGTTGGACGCGCCGACCAGAAAAGAGGCAATGATGGCCAAAACAGGGGCAGGAGAAGAGAATGTATAGTAAACAGGGTTGACAACACCCTTCATGGTTCTCATACCATCCACATGATCCAAGAGAAAATTTTCTCCATCTCCCAATTTTGAGCAAAAAATTGTGCCCTAAACTGCTTTGAGCATATCCCTGCCATCCCCAAGGTTGAGCCCCATCGAATTGACTAGTGCAAGACCATCTTCTTCTAAGAGTCTGAGTTAGCTCCTAAGTCTATGAGGAAAGAACCTCTTGTCATCTCCATGAGCATCCTAGACACTCATGTTGAGCAAGTATTCATTGACAATGGGAGCCAAGTCAATGTACTCTATTGGAATGCCTTCACCTAGGTGAGATTCAAGGAAAGCTCGCTACGCGAGTTCAAGGGTGTATTGATGGGCTTCAATAATGTTGTGACATGTGAAAGGTACATTAACTTTACCAGTAACTCTAGGCCAAGGAGCCAAACAAAAGACTCGCAACTACGAATTTGTAGTCATAGACATCCCCTCTAACTAAAATTTCATCTTCGGCCGCCCTCTCATTGACGAGTTCGAGATGATCCCCTCAGGTCTCCATCAAATAATCAAGTTCCCCACTGAGCATGAAATTTTTATCCTCCTTTCTACCCTAAGGAAAGTGTGGGAACACCTGGTCAAGCAGGGTCAGAGAGAGGGGAAAGTGGAGCACATCTACCCCTCTTATGATGTCAAGGCTTCAATGCTAGAAAATGTGAAAACTCATGCACCTCTCGCCACCATATCTAAGGAAGTCCAAATCGCAGTTCTCGATCAAACCAAGGAGCCCAATTTCCTCCATAGCAAGTATGACAAAAGGGGCGTGGGCTACGAGACTCAAGAGAAAGGAAAGAGTCTAAAGGTCAACCCCTCACCTGTTAAGAGGACCAATTTTGCGCCTGCTAGAGCTATCTCCTCATTTCGAGATTAGGTTTTCCTAGCCACCAAAACACATTTCCAGCAACTTGTGAGTGAGAGAAAGAGAGGGAGGAGGCAGAGCATCAAGAGGCTCGAGAAGTTACGATTTGGGAGCTTTAGATTAGTGATTGTCATCACCAATCTCCATCGTTTTGGCCTCTAGTTCCCTTTTGAGAGTTGTAAGTGATGATTTCACTACTATTGCTTGTTGTTTTGTATTGAAACATTGCAGAGTTTGTATTCAAATATTCATAGTTCTTAGTACTTTGGATGATTGATTATCAAATGAACATATTTTGCTTAATAGTTTGTGATTTTGCCGAACATTTCTTGTCCACGAGAATGTTAGAGCTAGAATCTTTGTGTGTTTGGGGTGTGAATGATTGTGATAATAAGTAGTTGATTTTGTGAGTGATTCGATAGGATTTCTATGATTTTCTAATAGTAACACTTATGAGTGATTCGACGAGATCATTTCATATGATCATACTATGGGACTTCGTCTACGCAATGGAGTTGTCCCACACGAATCAAATCGTAGGGTCGAGTAGTCCTATTATAGTCACATGCCCTTGGATTTCTCTTCACTTGTTTAGGTCAAACCGTCAATCTAGGGTGTATGTGACCCCTAAGCAGTAACATGCTTAGGGTGTGCAATTACGTGCGGGTCAGTGGTGGTCGACATATTCACCTAAGTTTCGGAAGGATCCTTATATGGGACATCCGGATACCATAGATGGTTCGGGCAATCCTGACATCACCATACTATTGCATCTAAAAACTTAATTGTATATCTATCATAATTAATTCATACCTCAAATCACTATTTCTCATTAATGGTTGTGTGTTTGAATTTTATTTATTAATTCATATCTTAATTGCATATCGTAAAGGGGAAAATACAAATAGTTCTATGAAATAATGTTATTGACATCGACCCTATTAACTAACCATATAACGGAATCTGTTAAGTTTTGGATGAAAAATTCAACTCTCTCATCACATGCTTTGCATGTGCTTTAAGTTTTTTTAATTCCTAAAATGCTCTTCTTAATAACATATTCAAGTAAAATAAAGAACAATCAAGAACATTTGATGATTCTGGTGCTAGAAACTTCAAGTTTTTGATGATTCTGGCACCAATTTCTAGATTATGGCCACCAATTTTCATATTCCGGCAAAACAACTTTTGTTTAAGAAAATACAAATTCAACCAAAAATTTCACAAATGATCTAAATACCAACTTCAAATTCAAATTTACATAATCAACAATAATTTCACAAATTATAACAATCCAACAAGTTTCAACTTCACACCAACAAATTAGACCAACAATTTTTTATCAAATTACAACAAAATACTCAACAAAAATACAAAAAGACACATGAACAAGAACAATGGGATTTTTGCCCAAATCACAACCATTTTTTTGGATTTGTTGCTGACTAAAAATTGAACCATTATCAAAGTCTAATCCAACAATATTAACCCTAGTCAAATCTGTTATTGAAAGCTAATCAAACCCTAATCAAACCCGTTGTGAGTCGCTGAAGCTCATGTCCGTTGTGTGTCGCCGAAGCTCGTGCCCATTGTTGGAATAGATCGGACCTCGTGCTCGTTGTTAGTCGTCGACCACTACCAACCACCAGATCGGTGAACGACTACAATGTGCTCGTTGGAGATAGAGAGAGAGAACGCCAGAGATGGAGCTTGAAGTGAGATGGAGCCGTCGGAGATGGAGGTCGCAGCGAGATGGAGCCGCCGGGGATGAAGATCGAAGCAAAATGGAGCCGCCCGCCACTTGACCAGATATGCACTCAAGCTCGGCCATCGGAGTAGCCACCATCACCATGCTTGTCAGACCCACCACCATCCATAGCCGCCGCCGCCGTGCTCGCCCGATTTGAGAGAGACGTGAGAGAGAAAGGTGAGAGAGAGATAGGGTTTAGAAATGGTTCCTTTTTTTTCTTTTTAAAAATATCTTAAGGGTTTGTTTGGTTGCTTTCATAATTATTATTGGAAGGGTATTTTGGTCTTTTTAGCTCAAACTAATGGTGAAATGATTGAAATCATTAAATGGTTAGTTAATAGAGACTAGATGTCAACAACATTATTTAATAGGGGCTATGTATTTTTAGTCAATAGTTCAATGGGGCTATTTGTATTTTCCCCTATCTTGAAATCAACTTTTTCAAAACCCCTATTTATTGTTAATTGCTTTGATTAGTTTAAGACTTAACTACCTATAATTTTACAATTCATTGACAAAATCCTTGAGGATCGATATCCAAACTTAACAGTCCATTATTACAAGGTCGACTCTGGTATACTTGTCGAACGCACACTAAGGCACTAGCTCTCAAAGGATTTTGGCGAGTCCTCTCACATCACAAGAGGCGTAAGGGACACGCCCACCTCATCAAGCACGCAAGAGCAACGCATCCAAGGGAAAGAAAGAGCTCAACACCACAAATGGGCTAAGAATGCACAAAGGTCCAAGTGGGCTATTTGGGCTTGGAGAGTCAAATGGACCTTGATGGGGCTCACATCTTCATAAACCAATCACGTCACAATATGTGCTACAAGGTGGTAAGAAGTCTATAAATACCCCATCTTCCAAAGAGAAGATGATCTCTCCATTTACAATATCACTTCATTTTCCACATGTACTTCTCTCTCTAGCTTTCTCTCTCTAGAAGAACTCTAAGAGCATTCATGCCTACCATACAAGGATTTACTCTCATGCCTGAGACGGAATCTTGGTAACATCACTCAAGGCCTTCATTCCTTTGGTGTGTTTTCTTCTCACAGGCTACAGGTCTACACAACTGGAAGGCACTTTAGCTTAGAGTTGGAACTTAAGACAGTAAGACCCAATACATATTACCTAATCACTTAAGACTGGATGCTTAAACTCTTAGGCTAGATACATTTGCATGCATGGAAAAGAAGCTCTACAACAACACACTCCTAACATGCTTACATTTGAACCTCCAGGTCAAAAAGGCGCATCAATATGGTTTGAAAAGTTTAGGTAACAATATTGATTTGATTGTTTTTACTTGATCAAATTTGCGGTATTGAAACAGTGTCGTTCAAGAATTTCTTCATCTTCACTTGTCAAAGTAGATGATGAGTTAGGCTAGCGTCGAGATCGAACGAAGCGCTAAGTCAATGATCTAATACATGTCGCCTGCAAAGATATATGTACCATTAAGCTGAAATTCTGGATGAGTGACAGAGGGGACCACCTTCGGAGAAAGAAATTTGAATGAAAGCTTAGAGGATTTGAAGATCTTTGAAGAATATTCAAAGATTTTGATAAAAACTAGGAGAACACGAAGAACGCAGGTTTCTTGTGCTCTTCAAAATGATCTTATGTAAGAAATGAATTTTTGGAACCCTTTTACCTTTGGTGGATGTCTCTATTTATAGGCATCCAACTCACCTAACATGGCGACACATTATTGGTTTAGAAATGCGGCAGGTCCACAGGTGGGTTTGATTTTCTTTATTGATTTTTCTTTCTCCATCCTTTGAGAGCCCTCTAAACTCTACGAATGGAATGAAGGATTGAACTCCATCATTGTGGAAAAGGAGTCACTCTTATTCTCTTAAGCCTTAGTAACGATCCTTTTTTCTTAGGATAGGTCTCTTCATTTTCGGTAAACTCTCCTAGTTCACCGAGCAAATCAGTGTGTTGGATCATCACATTTAAAGTGATAGGATACCGTTGGCATTCTTCGAGTATCCTTTCCATTTGCATAAGCTTGTGGAAGAGACGGATCCAGATTTTGTGAGACCTTCGCGACAGATGTAGACGAATGTGTAGAGACGCTTTACGTGGATTCCTTGTGCGGAAAACTTGTGGAAATGATCTCACAGATGGGCTCGTGGATAGGCTCACGAAAGCTTCGAGGTGGCTTGCGTGGACGGCTTTGCGGAGGACTGTGTTGTAGAGCTCGCACGATGATCTTTTACAAAGGGTTTTCACGAAAGGCTTGTGCGGACGTGCACCTTTCTTATGTTTTGTGCATTTTGATCAAGCGTGACCCATACGTTTAAACTCTAAATTTTAACGAGGTTGACCCAAAGTTTAACTTGAGTTTGTTGACTTTAAAAGATGACCTAGCTTGAAGTTGCACATGTAGTCTCATCATTGGTCATTTCATTTTATCAAAATCATGCCGGAGTAGAGTCCCCTCTTACACTTCTTGTAAGTTGTTCAGTTTTCCATCCTTGACGCTTGGGTCAACATGTTTGATTTTATGGGTTGATTCTCATTTGAATGGGAAGATATACTTGATTTAGTTTCCTTATTTTGTTAAAAATCCACTCTCCTTAATTAGGCGATATTCCCAAATCTCTCTTGATTTATTTCCATGCTGGCCATCTTCCATTTCCTTTCAATTTTTGTAACTATGTATACATTCTCTTGTTGCTTTCATTAAGTCTTGATTTTCGTTGGAGCTTACAACTGAATCTTGCGTGCACCTTTTTTTGGATCATCTTGTTGTTTTCTCCTTCACCCGAGTTCAAAGGTAAGTCGTATTTGTTTAAACTTTTTCAATCGTTCTTGCTCGGATGCATGCCACATATACGTGCTTTTGTGCATAAGCTTATGCGCATTGCGCGAAGACTTGCGTGGACATACACTTGCGTGGACGTGTACTTGCACGGACATGCACTTTGTTTTAATTTTGTTTACCATGAAAGTTTAGGACCAGAGCAACATTTCACCTCGAATGAATAGAGTTCTTTATGGTATGATAGAGATGATAGGTTTAGTTAAACCAATTTAGGTTGATTAAAAAAAGTATAGGTTTGCTGAATTTTTGAATGGATGTGCATTTAAGAAATCCATCAAGTGCTGACCCATACTTATTTGAATAGTCAGGTAGGAACTGGAACTTAATTTTCATTTTGCTTTTAAATCTATCAAAACCGATCGACACCAAATCGAAACTGGGCCAAAACCGACCTCTTGTTCACGGCTAACGGTTTACAAATCACGATTTATAATTGTAACTGAATGATAGATTTAGATTTACCGATAGAGTTTATTTTCATTTATTAACGGTCGGCCACATTTTTAAATTATCAAGGGTTTCACCTTTGACATAAGACCTTTGAAATCCTCGAGATGCCTAGTTGTCTAATACATATTTATGCCAATGCATGTAAATTGGACACGTCTCTCTCTCTTCTTACTCAAACCCCCTCTATCTCCTCACACAATATAGGGAATGGAGAGGGTGTTCTTCGAGATCGAGACTCGTCGGCTGGACCTTTACGCTCGTGACTGCACCTGTCGAGATTGTCGATCCAGATCTCCGAATCGTTCAATTTGGCATTGAGATCTGGTTGCGTGTTCGGTAAAGAGGCGTCGGTGAAGCCTGCAGCGGCGACAAAGGAGAGGAGCGAAGGCGGCAAAGGAGGGAGCTCCGACGAGCTCCTCGTGCAGATTTGTTGGGCTCCGGCGAGATTCACAACTCCAACGATATCCTCACGACTCCGTCGAGCTCCTCAAGATTTGTGATATTGTTAAAATCATAGACTTGCAATAGATTGGATGTTTGGGGATTTAGGGAAAAAATTAGTTCATGATTTTAGATTAAAGGTCACTAAGACAATAGTTCAAACAATATTAGTTCATGATTGAATGTTGGAGCTTGTATCTACAGTGGTTGTGAGAGATGGAGAAACAAGATGGTGTGGCTGAAAGAGCTAAAAGTTTGGAGGGTAAAATTGTAAATTCATAATATTGACTTAATTTTGTACCAATAACAAAGTGACAGGTGTCCATTTTATTTAAAATAATATTAAAATATTTTTAAATGTCGTGTCATCGCTATGCATGAAAATAAATAATGTAATCTAAAATACCACGTGGCGTCACGTCACCCCAGCTAACGGATCTATTAGATCAAACTAACGGTGAGACCCACGTGACTAAATTTTCCTTTATGTGGAGAATTGTTGTGGTTATCTTGTCTAGATGGAAACCTGACTAATGAGTTTTCAGTAGATGAGGGTCACCATATTATGTCACCATATTATTAAATCCTAACCAAATCATCCATATAAAAATAGTATAAATGTAGTCATATCAAAAATGCCAAGTAGCATTAACTGACCTCTATCTCTGTGACGCGAATCCACACAAATCTTTTACAAGAGAGGATAACAAGGTTGGTAAGAGTAAGCCCAATGACATATATAACTACAAAACTTTGGTTTTCAGTCAAGTCTTCGACAAATCGAGGAGGTGCAGCTCATAGAAACTATCTGATTAAAAACTTTCTTATATTACACATTACGAGGAAAAGGTAGTAATCGTGATAAATTTAGGATAAGATTATTGAACTTTTTTAACTAAATGGTTGTTGGCAACTGTCGCAATAAGATCCAAGGTTAAGATAGTTGAGGATAAGGATAAAATGGTGGATAAAAAAAAAAATATAAGCATCAATGACACAAGAATTTAGTACACAAGTGACTTGCGTGGTTTTGGCTTTAAAGCTTACTACTTCCACTCTTATATGACAACATACAACTATAATGAAGAAAAACAAAATATGTTATCCAAGTAATGACTCTACAGTGCTAGGAAGTTATAACTTGTAAGGTAAAAGTAATGAATACAATTTACAGTACTATGTGACATATGCTAATCGGACTCATGAATGGTAATAGTGTTGATAATGTACTTCAACGTACAATATTATATGCAGAGTTATCTTACATGTAACTATTTACAGAATATTTTAGTTAGCGGGCACGATAGCGCATAGAATCTATGAAATGTCACATTTTGTTTTCTCGACAATGGCACCTGGAAGAAGTAAACGAAACTTTAGAGAGAGAAAGGTACCTTAATATCATGCAATTCTTTCTGCTGGCAACATTTGAAGCTGCTTGGACATCAGTCTTGCCGCAAACTTTTGAACCATGCGAATGTTTGCAATTCGTAAAGGTATAACCATTTCATTTTCATATCGGAAAGATAAAAATAATATAATAAAAAAAAAAAGAAGGAAGTTTAAATAGAAGAAAAACAAACTGAAAGGATATTTTCTCTTCGTATATGGGATGGTTAAGCATGAATAGATTATTGTTGTTCACGACAGCTCGAACCAATAACTCCTTGGCAACTTCATGTTTCTTTCTCAGAATGTAGCAGATGTGCATTTTTAAAAAGAAAAATAATGCAGCACTCTTCTGTATCATGTATTCATATATATTAAAATCTCATACACTGGACGAAATAAATACTTTGCCTATTGGTTTCAAATGAAGCAGATAATATTAGAGCACAGGAGGACTGTGAAAGAAAAAAAAACAAACATCACGAAAGGCTTCCATTTTGAATGAGATTCTACTCTGCAACCATAATCCACACATGTCATTTAGAATAACTGGTATCTAGCATAAAAAGAAGAAGAAGAAGAAGAAGAAGAATAAACCAGAGAGATCAACTGCAAACTCAAGCCCTACTTGGCTACTCGGCAGGGCATTGGGGATTACTCAAAATCCCACATTACGCTTCTCTTCCCTCATATGGGAAAAATAGAAGTTATGAGGTTAAATCCTAAACTTGTAATTAATTAGGGGAGTTATAAAGATACAAGCAGGGTAGAGCAAAGCTCATACTATTAGCATACTGGAAAGTCATATCCTTCACAGCTAGTGAAAACTACAGAACAATGTTTCTTATGGATTTTATTACATGCTTTCAAAACTCAAAGAATCTATAAAAATGTGTACCTTTCTTCTGCAAATACAGATGTATAATGCAGTTCTGTTATATGTTATGATTGTTCTACTATCATACTTTTGGGCTCAGTCTTTAAGTTACTTGATAGCCTTTGAAAATCAAGTGTGAAATGTAATTCGATTGAAGCTTTATTAAGTAAGGCATACATAAATCACTGAGCACAACGAATCCATAGTTTACTTACATTTTCAAGATCCTTCGCATATGCTTCAGCCTTTTCAACATTTCCATTATCTTCCATAGTGAAGGGATTTCCAAGTTCCATCAGATGATCAGAACTAGTATTCTTGGTCTTACTATCTACCCAGTTCAGATGATTGCAAGCCTAGCCAAGATATAATGGAAAATGTAAAGACAAATCTTTGCTGATGTGATATTTGAACATGACGCAAGTTCTTTTAGTGAGTGACATACCAGTTTTTCAGAGACAACTTGTGATTGTTCTTTAAGATTTCTGCATATTTACAAGGGAGAGGTATGTGATATTCCAGAAGGAAAAAAAAAAGTCAAACCAAGTATTTGAATTTGATAATTGACGTATATATCGCCAATTGAAAGGCAGTACCTGCTTTCACTAAGTGACTCTGAAAGACGTTTTAGAGGGCTTCAAAGGTGGAAAATCCTGGGTGTTCGATAAATGAAGAATAGTTCATTACAAGTATCCAGTAATTACCTTGATAATATTCGGAAGTATTGCTTTGAATGACATTATATATTGCTTTTCTGGGTTGTGCACCATTATTATCTAACTATGGTATATTTTAAGACGCTAATAAATTAAGAGCAACAGGCCAAGATGATAAAACCTCAAATGATTTCCGCTTTAACGGTTGAGTTTGTGGTGTTTGCTTCCCAGAACTCTCAACAGGATGTGAGATCTTGGATACTGTATTTCTCAGCAATTCCATGTTTTGCCCAGTGTTTCTCAAGGAACTAGGCTCCTTTTGATTGAAGTGTAGCACTCTGTGTCTTATTGTTTGCTTCATTGCTTCTACATGGAGGCACACAATTGTCAGAAAGATCAAATCAATCACAGAAGTTTTATTGGAAAGTTTTGAAGAAACACTATAGAGGCATCGTACCTTTAAATGTTTAAGGTAGCGAGATCAGATCTTTTCAAACCATCTTTAAGAGAAGAAAGCTTATTCCCTTCAGCTGAGACAACCCTTGAACTATGAATAGACACCGTACTTGAAACCACTGATTTGCTATGGATACGTGCCTGGTCACTGGATTTGGCTTTTTTCCCATTTGAGATAGAAGCATCACCTTGAGCACTGCAACCAATCCAAACATGCTTCCAAGCTTATCTCAACAATGTCATGAAGAAGGTTTAGTGATATCATCAATGAACTACGATTCTAATAAAAGTGCCTTGAGGATACTCCAACCTCTCCCTCTTAAATCTATGATTCACTTAACTCCTAACCCTTAACTCACATCCCTTACCTATGAAACCAAGGAATTCTAAAGCTTCAGATCAAAGTATATTTTCAAAATCATATAAGCATGCTGTGTAGTTGAGAGAATCAATTAATCCCTAAATATCAGCTATCAGATTATATCAATCCCTAATTTACATAGAATCACATATTCTAACACATGCTAAATTTAGTCAAAAATAAGAATCACCTTGTTTCCCTCAATAGAACAACTTGCAGTCAAGGCATGTGCTAATTTCAATATGGAGTGCTAGTCAGTTCCTTCTATACCAATAAACAATATTCAATTTGTTTGGTTAGAGTCAAGCTTTGTAACATAAGGCTTTCAGGGAAATTGCTGCGTTAGATGTCTCGCAACAAAAGTATTCCGATGTAAATCATGGATATGTCTCACAGTGAAAGAAGCTATGAGAAATGCTACTGGTCAAATGGTAATTTGTTTTACTATTAATTTGGATGCATGCTCTAAAAATTATGTTAAATTCAAGGCTATTGAGACAGCTTCGACTTTATGTCAGAATTTGGGTCTTCTGGCGGAAAATAGTTGCTATATTTATAGATGTAATATCTGGGACTCTATCTTGTCCTTGTCACTTAACTTGCAATGTTACAAAATGCAGAAATTTTCTTCCCGAAGGCATTACTCTTACTCATACTTACAGGGGAGGATATACAGTGTCAGACTACTTGGCTGGCCTGGGCCTTATATAAAGGGCCAGCTAATTAGACTTTAATCTTTCTTTCTTTTTCGCTCAGCAATTAGACACTAATCTACAGTCATCTTTCAAGAGCTGGATAAAATTTTCTTATTTGACAGAAGTAATCACAAGATTTCAAAAGTTGCAATATTGTATTTTGAATTGTTTTATGCATTCATATATGATATAGCTGCTTTTGTCTAGGTGCATTCTCTCTCTTATGGGTTAAAGTTCGTTATGTCCCCCTCCTCATTTTACTGTCTCTCACTATTTTTATGGAATAAAACAGGTGTAGGTCTATGCAAAACCCTCCACCAAAACAGGTGGCTTCTCCAAAAACAAACTCATGAATATGCAAAATTTAAAACCAGACTAAAGCTGAAATACATGAATATGTTCACTTTTTTTTCTTGGGCATAAAATTGACAGATATAAGTTTTTTTTTCTGGTTGATGAAGTTTAAGTCTGACTTTTCATAGATAATGAAATTTGAATATTAAAAATTAAGCCCAAAGTAACATAGTTAAATAAAGATTACTCACCTAGATGAAATGACACCCTTAGCACTCTTTACACTGCACAGTGAATTAGGTTCTTTCTTTGTTTCTTCATTTTCATGAAGCCTTGAATTCACAAGTATCTTGCACCCACTTTGTCTGCCATCGGCATCAAATGCCTCCCTGATGAAGAAAAAATGGGAGACCATCATTTACGGCACTTCCTATACTGTTCTGAACTTCTGGAATCAAATCCAGCTCAAGGAATTTTCAGCAGAAGTGACAGTAGAAGCACTCAGTACAATGAAGATTTTAGTAATAGATGGCTCACGGGATATTACTAGGACTTCTAAATTTCTTTCCACTTCCCTGATTAACAGATTTGCCTTCTTTTACTTCTCCATGATGAGATTGTGAATTAGAAACCAATTTGCTCCCAGTTTGTGAACTATTAGCATTGAAGTCCACCCTGCCCACAAGTATTCAAAGTTACCAAATATATTGCCTGTTGAACTAACTACAGAAATAATGTCCCACCTCATTTCGTCAGAGGAAACTAAATTGTTGGCATCAATCATACCAAAAGATGCTGCCTTATCCTGTTGAGGTATGCTGTCCTCTAATCTCTTGAAATATTTTGATCGGACTGCCGCATCTTCTTTTTCTCTTTCTTTCCTTTCAGTCATTTTGTTACCCATGGTTTCACTGATCCAAATAATCATAAACAAGTGAAACATGTTTCAAGCCCTGTACTAAAGCTTATATACATTTTATTAACAAGGGAAATGATGATTAGCTCTTAAGCTTCACACTTTTCACTGTAAGTGAAATGAATTTTATTGTTGAACTAAAAGGAGTGCTATAACACTACATGTTAATGCAGACTAAGTTACAGCTGTGTTCATCTTCATCACAAGGCATCAAAAACTAAAAAGAACAGGGGCAGCAACACATACTGAAAATGCATTCTCATATTCAAGATTTCCCATATACTCTTTGTTAGGATTGAAACGACCCGATGGACAAATATTTAGAGATAGGATATAAAATGAAAGCGAAATTGGACACCGGATTTACGTGAAAACCCC
>JAYMTA010001197.1:0-21245 GCA_036897625.1 Pelargonium cotyledonis
ACATGCTAACTCATGAGTTAACGGTTAAATTGACTATGGATATCACATTAAGTGTGAAATAGAAGTCTGAATATTTAAATGGACGGGATAGAAGTCTAGGTATCAAATTAGTTTTTTTTTTTTTTTTGTGAAAGTGTAGGTATTAAAAAAGTAGATATTCCTTACTTTACTTTTTATAACATTGCTTCAAACAAAATGGCCCATTACATGTGACCCGGGCGGTTGACCCGGTGGCATGACCCGTTAGGTCTCCGATCCGGTTTTAAAGCACCTGTCACTGCTCTCACTCCAAAACCTCCCAATTCAGTCTCCGCGAAACCAATCATCGGTTTGTGACGATGCCGGAAGTGAAGATAATAGCGAAAAATTTCATGGACATGGTGGCGTCTCTGCCTGCCATGAAGCTTGATCACCTCTACCAAAATGCATTCATATGCGAAGCCATTCTTAGGTCTCCTCTCTCTCTAATTGTATTTGATGTTTCATTATTGCTTGTTGATTGTGCTGGGTTTTTACAAATTCATTCTCAAATTCTTTTTTAGGTTTAAAAATGTGATCTTTATTGTTTCACCAGATCTTTGCCGCCTTTAGCTAAGAAGTATGTGCTACAGACGCTATACATTGATGTTCCAGTTACAGCCAAGTCAATGGGAGAATGGGTGCTTGCAGATGGCCGCTCGAAGCACAAAGTCGCAATTGATCGATTAATTCAGTTGAGGATATTTACAGAAAATGTTGACAGGGTTGACAGGTGAACTCATTTTGCTTCTACTTAATGGCCAGAAGGCTGATGAATGAAGATTTAGTCTGATACTGAAACTTACTTGTAGTTCGTTTAAGTAATTAGTTTATTAATTGTATCACATACTTGTTGTGATACATGGTGCTTTCACTTTTTAGCTGAGGTTCTGTGTGTTCCATTTGCAGGAAAAAGGAAACCACTTACAAATTGAATCTCGTGTTTCAGACTAATCTACAAAAACATTTGATCCACGGGTACGTTTGAATTCATGTTTGTAATTAAACACTTTGTATTTGTTAGTTCAACTAAATGTGCAGCATCATTATCTTTTGGTGGAATTGGATGACAGATTTTGCCTTGACTTATTTTTGGTAAAGGATTGTTCATATAAATGTTAAGGAAAGTAGGAAACATCAACATCTTGTATGGTTTATTATGATCTTATCTGATTGCAGATGAATGGAATTATTAATCTACAATGAAGTCATTGTACTGTGATTGCATCCTTAGATCACCACTGAAAAATTGCGCGCACTATCTGGAATCTAGACTAGTTACCCTAATTGTTTTCTCATTTACCCGTACTTCCTAATTTGTCAAGTTATGTTGGGCATTTAATCTTTCGATATTGGATTGCTCTGGCAATCCTGGTCACCTTCTAAGTTTGTATCTTGTTAAATTATCCACATTGAAAGAATATGAAATTTGAGACCACTTGATATACTAGTTAAGGCATCCACATTATAGCATAAGCTTTTGGGTTGAAATGAAGTCTAACTTGTTATCATAGCTGGTTTGGTTTAGGACTAGCGTCTCGTTTGTGTTGCCTACCTATTAATTCTTGATCCACGTGCAAATTCGTTATGTTGTCCAACTTGCACGATGAATGTTGAAATATCCCACGTTGAAAAAATATGAATTTTGAGACAACTTGATATTCTAATTTTCCCCTCAGCTGTATAGTTTAGGCTTTTGAGTTGGAGTAAAAATTAACATATCTAAATCACCGAATCCCTAATTCCCTATTACCTCATTCTATCAACAAGATGAATTGACATCAAACTGGATATTGGATTACAGGGGAGTTTTGCCAAGGGAACCAATGCCTTCAAATATTACATTGAGGCTGCCAAGCTTAGATGATCTTGAAGCCTATGCCCTTGAACAGTGGGAGGTGAGAGTATTTCTGTTGACAGCCTTGTTTCTGCACATGTATATAAGGAAACTATATCCTAGTTCCTACTTGTCTTGCGAGAAATGGTAGTTTATCATTGTTTAGGTTAATCTGTGTAACATCTTCTTTTTCTGTTAAACCAGTGTTTCTTGCTGCATCTTATAAATTCAGCCCAAGCTGAGAGGGTTACCAACTTCAGCTCCTCAATGATGAAGATTTTTCAAAGAGGTCTTTTGTCCCAAAGGTATTATTTCTTTCAACATGGTTACTCACTTTCTTTTTTTGCAACCCCATAGTTAGAAATCTGTATTTCATGTTATATGGTATGTTACAATAGGGAAAAAGAAGCTCCAAGACTCACTGAAAGTGGTTTCCAGTTTTTGGTATGGTAATGTGAACAATGAGTCACTTACAGCTCTTCAAATGTTCCATATTGTTTTCTTACTAAATTTGATCTGTTGAAATAACAGTTGATGGACACAAATGCCCAACTTTGGTACATTGTCAGAGAATATATTTCTAATTCAGAGGTATGGACTGCTAAGAGTCTTTTCCATGTATTTCTCTATAGAGACTTTTTGGTCTGCAAATTTTAGTGATGGACATTTGTAACGATAATATTCTAGGTTCATAAAAGATATTTCAAGATATTATATTAAGAACTTGGAAAAGAAAATTATAAACTCCATTAATAATTGGTTTTGATTAATATGAAATACAAATTTTTGGTATAAAAAAGTGACAGAATAGGCAAGAGAGTAGAATTTTCTTATAGTTTTTATTTATAACTTTGTTGGCAAACTTTGCACGATAGAATATGGGAGTTAGTATATTTGTTTCAATTCATTTGGAGTTTGCCTTACATCCCTAATATAAAATCCAACATGGTCAGACTGGAACTAATAGTTTATCTTTGTTTACCTGATGTTTATCTTATATGTCAACGTTGCATTTTGGTGCAGGAGCGTGGTGTAGACCCAGCTGACTTGATTTCCTTTCTACTAGAGCTTAGTTTTCATGTGACAGGAAAGGTATCAGAGATACGTTGTTCACTGGCGACATTTTCTAGCATGATTGTTTTGTAGAGTTGCTTTGTATGTGGTATAACCTTCTGATCAACGACTTTATCCTTTCCTTCTTCATTTGTAGGCGTACAATATGGATACTTTGACTGAGGTGCAAATGGGTACGATCAAGGACCTTGCAGACTTGGGATTGGTTAAACTTCAGCAGGTTATTCTGAACTCTGTCATTCTTTTACGCAGTGAGTTGATTATCTATCATATACAAATTTAAGATTGCTTATAAGTAGTAACTTACTTGGGTCTGTTACATTCGTCCAGGGCAGAAAAGAGAGTTGGTTTATACCTACTAAATTAGCTACTAATCTCTCAGTCAGTTTAACAGATTCCTCGTCGCGGAAACAGGTATGAACGACGACATAAGCTTTCCAAGACTGATTTTTCTTAAATAGTAGTAATTCTTTTTGTTGATTTATGTTCCATCTTTGTTGTGTTATATCCTTACTTACTCCTGAGTTGAATTCAATACTTGCCTTTTAATTTGTAATGGAAACACAAATATTAATTAAGAAAGAAAGCGTACGGAACACACACACACACCAGCTCAATCCTTTGTGGCTGATATTAGGAATAATGCATAGGGAACATACATTTCATTGTGCCATGTGGTGCAGTAATTTGAGGTACCAAGTTCCAACAATATGCAATTGACACACACATACACCTCCAACTTTTGTATAAGTTTGACATTTTAATATGAGAGGTGACACATATAGCCTAATAGAGTTCACCCAGTACAAAAATCTAAGGAATTGTTGAAACCTAACACTAAAGTTTGGTAGACTTCAGACTCTTCAACAAACCTTCAATTTTGACTTATTGTCGTGCTTTTTCCCTTCATTTACTTTTGACAACCATTGTCTACACTGTTCTTATTCCTTCTTTCGGAACTTTTATTTTGTTTTAGGGGTCACAACTCACAAAGATGAAAAGTTATGAAAATTTTATGGTGACAGTCTCTAATAATGTATTTTGTTCTTATTTGTACTCTCTTTTTAGGGATTTGTAGTTGTAGAAACAAACTTCAGGATGTATGCATACTCGTCTTCCAAATTGCATTGTGAAATTTTACGGCTTTTCTCACGGTATGCCATCTAATTGCTTGGTATATTGCTTTCCAGTCTCATTTGAACTAATTTCTGGCTTCTCCTGTGTAATATGCACTTGAATTAGGAAGCATATAACTTTGCTTTGATATATGCAGGATAGAGTACCAATTGCCAAATCTTATTGTTGGAGCAATCACAAAAGAAAGTTTGTACAATGCTTTTGACAATGGCATTACAGCAGATCAGGTATTTACAGATCTGTATCTTATCACATTTTATTTCACTTTTAAATAGTGATAATTTGCAGATACTTCATTACAATATCCCCTTGTGTTTAAGTTCTGACAGCCAGTTTGTTAATCTCTTAAAGTACATGTCAATTTCTTGCAAAGGTCAGTTTCTTTAATAATTGGATTTTGGACATACATTGTTCTCATTGGAATCTTGATAATAATCCTCCTAAAATATGCAGTTATGATTGGAACTAGGGTTTTAATGAGATATGAGCGCACTCAGAACTGCAGCACTCATTCTGAATATAGAATAAACCTACTCATATTTATTTATCCAACAATAAAAGTGATTAATTAAATAAGGTTACTTTGGTCATTTGAGTTGATTTCGTAATATTTGTGAATAACATTTAAAACGTAGACAGTATTTGGAAGCAAAGTTGTTATTATGTTTAGCTACTTATTGCTGTTCTGTTTTACTTTGAATCTTTGTCTACAGATTATTTCTTTCCTTCAACAAAATGCGCATCCTCGGGTTGCAGAAAAGATGCCTTCCATTCCCGAGAATGTCACGGATCAGGTCTCACTTTGTCTCAATGTTCAAACATGCAAGCACTTGAGACTAATACCGTGCCTCTGAGTCGGATTATTTAATCTATGACCCTAGTTTTTGAAATCAAACTTTTTATTGTGTACATCAATGACCCTCCCAAGACCCGGCAATGGCGGGACCCTCAGCACTGGGCCACCCACTACTCTCGTTCTTGATATGAAACTTTTTTGCCCCTTATTCTTGAAATTTGTTCAATATTATTTGACGTGATGGAATGCTGTGTGTGACAGATTAGGTTGTGGGAAACAGATTTGAATAGGGTTGAGATGACACCTTCACATTTCTATGATGAATTTCCTTCTAAGGTAATGATGAAGCGTTTCTGTTGAAGTGCAAGCTTTGTCTCACTGAAGTATCTTTGTTCTTAATACGAGTAACCCCTTTTTTTTTCTTTTTGAACAGGAGGTCTTTGAGGCTGCTTGTGACTTTGCAAGAGAGTGGGGTGGTTTACTGTGGGAGGACTCTAAAACGATGCGTCTGATAGTGAAGTCAGAGATACATATGCAAATGCGAGAACATCTTCGCCGGCAAAAGCAGTAGGTCAGCTGTCGGAGTGTTGCAACTTTAACTGATTGAAAACAAGATTGCTGGGAAAAAAAGAGGCATATAGGTTGTGATCTGTACAGCAATGAGATGTTCAAATTTTATACATAAACCAATGAATTGAGTTTCAAGCACAAAATTAACAAGTACAGAATATATATGGTCATCGTTGAACTAGCACACTGATCTTTTGGTTATTATTTTTCTTTTCAGTCTTGTAGATTTATGTTGTATTGATGTAGCCTAGTGGGTAAGTGTACTTCACATTGAATCTGAAGTTTGAATGCTTAAACACAAAAGAATAGCATTTGGTGCAACCAAATTCCATATGCTGCACAATCCGATACAAGCACAACATGATTATGAACACAAAACATGAGCATGAAAGATCTAACACAATAATTAAATGGGGTGTGTTGACAAAAACACGACCCAATACGATTACAAAATTTGAGGGGCCCAAACACGCTAAGTTCATGTTCATAAAAATTAACTTGTTGCTGCCCAGGATCGAACTGGAGACCTTCAGTGTGTAAGACTGACGTGATAACCACTACACCACAGCAACTCAATGCTCTATTGGTGCTTATTATCTATATAAATATTTAAAAAATAAGTACTAACTTCTTAAGTCTCTGATTTTGGTGTGGTCTGAATTGGGCCTGGATTGAGTGGGCCTCTATGGGCTCAAACCCATTTCGATTTGATTTCGTCACTATTGCCTTGCTAGGCTTGTTTTGTCTTGTGTATTCAAACTTTTTTTCTGTTCATTTAATGGTACATTTACAATGCAACAGTCAATAGAAGAGAAAAAAATACATGACTTGTGTAATCTGTATTGTGTGTGTGTGTGTTTTGTATTTATATACTATATAGAATGCTAAACTCTCTTTTAATTTGTGCCTAGAAATTCTCCTTGTGAAAATGGAATCTGGTGGATGTATTTAGGCTATAATCTTGGCACAGCCTTCTTAATTGTCCTGTGAGTACTGGACTTCCACAGTAGAACACACCTGCATCAACGCCACTTCATGTATCAACTTTATATCCGATCTAACGAATCTGTGGGCGCAGAGAGCCCACCCGAGTCTTATTTGTTCGTGTCTCACTCACTAAATGTTTGACTGAGACTAGAGCTGACAATTCGTGCATTCGTGTCGTGCTTAAAGTTGTCTGTGCGTTGTTGCCACGACCCAGCACGATATGACATGATTACGAACGCAAAGCACAAACACAACCCAACATTGTTAAATGTTCACTTATATCTTTAAATGTTCGACACGGTGTTGCGACAAAAATTGTCAGCTCTAACTAAGACTTCTCGCTCTCTCTATTTAAAAAGAACACATCGTTACCGATTGTTGCGGATTCATGAGTGTTTGCCAATTCACTGAACACCTTCCCCCAATTCGGTCTTGCAAAATGCGTTCTTATCTGTTTTGAAACATGGAACAAAAGTGAAGTGAATTTCACATGACAAAACATTCTTAAACAAATAACAATGGTGAATTAATTAAAATACCCGACTTTCGGAGACAATATCAACACCATTCTTGGCATGCTGTAGTTTCTGAATCATGGCAATGAGTGCAGACCTAGCATCTCCTTCCTCGTACACACTCGTCAAGTAGTTGTGCATTTCAATCATATTCTGCAAAACTCAACCAACTTTCATTTATATATATTGTTGAATGTTGATGCTACTACCATAGTAACATGTCGTCTTATAATTAGTTATATTAATTACATTAACGTCGTGCTCTACAATATCGTCCATCACTCCTTTGAACCACTCGAACGAGCCTTGTTCCCTCGTTACCCAGTAAAAATACGCTCTTCCTGGACCTTTGGTCTCCGTTGGATTCTGCATCGATAATAACAACATTCTTTCATGTTACGATCCTAATATATATAGTAACATTAGTGTCATTTCGAGAATACTCGTTCATTTTAAAACAAAAAATTCAAGAGAAGCAAAACAGTCATTTCGAGACAAAGCGTAATCATACTTACGAATGAATTAATGTTGTTAAGGATATCTTTAATGATACTAATGAATGGAGTTGCTCCGATTCCTAAACCAATCAACAAAAGTATGTCGTATCTCTTGTAATCTTGAGCAGGCGCTCCATATGGTCCCTTGATCAAGATCCTCGGAAAGCTACAACACAAAACATTTAATCCAAACGCTATCTAAGTGTCGACAAATAAAACATGGGATTAAGGAATGGAGTGTGAATTTTTATGTTAATAGTCACCTGAGATCTGTGGATTGGCTCTTGTTGTCCACAATGTTTCCTTGCTTATCAAGTGGCATAGATCTTGTTTCTATTCTTGCTAGCCTCCCCTTCTGCGGCTGCTCTTTTGGGGCCTCACACACCTGCAACACTTCTCGGGCTCATCAGTACAGAAACAAATCCGAACCAAGAAACTGGTTATATTTATAGGTTTGTGCATGTCACGACCTTTGCGAATCTTGATTGAAACTCCGATGTCCAATCTCCAAGTGTTCGTATGTGCACGCTCAAATAGGGATCATCTGGAGCTGAAGTGATTGAAAATGGATGCCTGTCATACGTAATATACACTCGTATCTCTTAGAACTTTACTATATCAAAACTGCGTAGTTATGGATTTAGTACTTTACCACTCGATGGTTGATATGTCGGGACATTTGATGAAAAGATACATTCCACTCCGGTACTTGAACCCCATCGGTTTTGTTATGTACAGTGCGAGAACATTTCCCGAATATATGACTGCCTGCACGCACGAACGAAGATGAGTCCATGAATCTTGAATCTCGAATCTACCTATCGTTACTGACACTGATACATGCCTTGATCACATCTACGCCGTAGTTATGTTGCTGATACCTTGCAAGAAGCCTCTCGACTGTGTACAAAAACATGGGAAACGCTACGTACATCCATGTCTGCACAATCAAGATCCGATCAAATCATGATCTAAGTTGCAGAACTGAACTGTCCCGATAATTGCTATGTTACTTACCGTCTTTTGTTGCCAGGGCACGATGGAGAAGAGGAAGTAGCCGTGCAAGATCAAGAGAATGTAGGCTACAACGAGAAAATGATGCGCGACCCAGAAGGCGTTGAAACCCGCCAAATGGTGTAGCAATCCTGGCAACTTTATGGCATTTCTCCTGAAGGAATGCGTGGCGAGCGTGAAGGAATACGACATGATCAGCAATATGAGAATACCCGACAAGCTCGGAAAGGCCATCATCAGCTCCATATAAGTAGGCTGATGATAATTGAAGGCTGGTCCCAAGATTGTTATGAACTTGGGTTTGGGGCAAGAAACCAAGCTCGGATAGTTACAAGCCACATGAGCTATGGCGTGTATAATAGCCCCAATTGTTATGGCCAGAGCGATTACCTTGTGGAAATTGATGTTGTCGTCGAAAGGACAGAGCTTGCTGAGGAACGTCGACCGGAGTTTTGTTAGGGTCATTCTACAGACCGGGAGGAGAACTATGGCCATGTTGAATTTCAGTGTCTCCGCCGAGGCCTTCGCGTAGCAGACGCAGTAGCCTACTATCTGAAACGTTGGGGCTTTCGTGTTCGCAGTGAATTTCCAGTTGAAAAGAGCCATGTTCGCGAGGAACCACACCACGAACAGCCAGATTCTCTTCCAATTCTCGTGCATTGCTTCCGATGTGTTCGATATGAATCTGCTGATTGGAGTTCTGTATCGTTTCGGGATCATGGCTTTGGTGAGAGAATCGGACTTGAATTCGGTCTTGGATACATTTTCGGGGGCCACCATTCCTCTAAGTAGAGTTTCTAGCTGCCACATCTGTGACTCAAACCAAGAAACAGGGGAATCAGGAAACAGGGGGGTTTAAGGGACAGGGGAATTCAAGAAACAGAGGATTTGGGACCTCTATGTAACCGTTATGGTCGGGGTCGAGCTCTTCCATGATCAAAGCTGCGTACGACTTGGCATGGCCCTTGAGATTCGCTAGCTTGTTCGCGGACGCGCTCAACAATATGATCTTTCGATTTCCCCGATCGCAACAATTTCAAGAAACGAAGTAAGACGAAGAAATGTACAAAGAAAAATGAATTGATTTGTTCTTGAATTTGTTCCTCACCTCCTTCACCTCATCTTCCGTGAGCTTCCCATCACCATCCTTGTCGCACCTAACAAAACAAAACAAACAAACAAATGTTTGTTTTCGCCATTTCTCGATAGTGCGAAAAATCGGGTTTAGTGAAGAAACTAGTGTTTCTAATTTACTCACATGTCAAAGAAAATTTGGAGGCGAGAATCGACGTCTTTTTTCGTCATTTCTTCCCAAAAAATTCTCACTTCATGGAGAGCAATTCCATCGGTAGTGTCTACCCCTTTTCTCCTCGCCAAGCTGTCGAACAATTCGCCTGCGAATTCCTTCGATTCCGCCATTCCTGCAATCACACAATTAATCAGAAGAAAATACAATTTTCTTGAACCGTATAAATATTTCAGTTGCGCACCAATGCAGGCTCCGAATTTTTCTCTGTGCAGCCTTCCCCGAACTGCATTGGAATGGAAGCGTCTCTCGATGGCTCTCCAGGCGTCGCCTTCTTTTCCGGTGGTGGTCCTCTCGAGGAACCGCAAGCTCTGGAGGCCTCGGGCGGCGCTGGACGTTCGCTCCATCTTTCCTCCGGGAGCTGGTTTTGGTGGGCCGGCGGCGGGACCAACGCCGCCGCTGCCGAATCGCCTCTTGCTCTTGGAGACGCTGGCGGTTCGCCGGAACATTGAGTTGGTGGTGGTGCTGTTCACCGATACGTTTCTGGGTAATTTGGGCATTGTGTTTTCGGGTTTCTCGTCCTTGATGGGCACATCGGTCATTTGGTCTATCTCTATGCTCTGCAAGATCCATTTCGACCCGTCTTCTTCTTTGTCGTTCAACGTATTGCTCATTGCTCCGATCTCCGGCGACGATTAGTTAGTTAATTTAGTTTTTTTGTGTAATTTTGTTGATGTTTACGTTATGGAAATGAATGAGAGAGGGAGGGAAAGAGGAGATGGTGCTGAGCTGAGAGGTAGAGATGAAACCGTTTATTTCGTTAGTTAAGTTTCTAAATTTAGAAAGTAGACACAAATTGGATTCTTTTTGGGTATTGTTTGGTAACACTTGGTGAGAGTGCTAAAGTATTGTCACCTTCTTATTTTATGTCAAATCATAAAAATATGATAGCAATTTCCTATTATTTTGTAATCGTTGGTGATTTTTCGTAGGAGAAGACAAAAAAATATGCTAAAAAATATTTTGTAAGCCTATGAAACTTAGACTTTTTTTTTGTTCTTAGTGTTGTAAGTAAGGTTAAGCCATTGTTTGTTGACAAAAGTGGAATTAAACACAAAAATCACTTGGTTAAAAAAATATATTCTCACTGCTCGACATAGACACCAATGATGGAGGGCGGATTGGGTGGCCCGCTCTAACGGATCCGAAAATATTGGAAGCGCAAACAGCAAGAGCGCTTTGGAATGGGCAAGTGTGGAGGTGGAGTCGGATGCTAAGTTAGTGGTTGACTCTTTGCATTCAGGGGTAGGAATTTATTAGTCCATTAGGGATTATATATTTAGATATTTCAGAACTTGCCTCTATGTTTTACAATTACTTCTTTACTTATGTTCCTCGGAAATGTAATAGGATTGCACATGTATTAGCCAGGACCTTAGCTGAGATAAACGAGGTTACTGGTTGGGAGGGTAGAAATTGTCTAGTTCAGATTATGAACATTGTGCTCTTTGATTCTCTAAATTAATGAAAGTTCGCCTTTCAAGCTCGAAAAAAAAAGTAGACACCGATGATAAAATTCGAAGAAACAACAAGATTATATAGCGTTTTTTGAGGATGGCATAGGTAGACACAACCACTACCAGCTCTCCAGTGTTAAGTGAAACTAATGAAATCACGACATTTCATTAAAATTTTACTCATACACAGTTACAGTTAATTCCATCCGATAAATAAATGATGAAACCGGAGATCCCTCTGGAGTTCCTGCGGGGATGTCTACTGTGCCTGCCTCCCGAGTCACTTAGCACCCATAGTATTCCGAGTCCGTCTCGGTTGAGCATACATCCAAACTTTGAAAGGCTTCTCAGCATCTGAAATTTGTAGGTCAAAATTGAGACAGATCTTTTTGAGGCCCCCGGATATGGATTTTTATCAAATCATAATGTATTTTGCCCTCAATTCCAGATTATTTTATGATATAGTTCACTCTGTACAGTACAAATATACGAGTGTTTTTTCTTCCCTTAACAGCAAAAATTGACTCTCTTCATTTTCTTGATTTGCTCCCCAAAGACAGGTAAAACGCATGGAGAAACAATTCATATTGCACACCTGAACTGTCATTTTGTTTTTCCGTCAAATAAATTACATGCAGCACAGCAGATTGCATCATTCTCAAAACTCGTATTGCAACTATATAAGCAGGAGAGTTTCAATGAACTGAAACTCCCTGGGATTCAAAAATATCTACTGTCCTGAAATCCCCCGACGCCGACAGTGGAATTTACCAACAAATAATGAACGAATAGGAAAAGCGTACATGAACACGACCGGCCCCATACATTCTGTACATAACTTCAGTTTTATTTGTTCTTTAGTTAATAGCTGTTAGAGGAACCCTGGAGTCCATGAGGGATTGTGCAGTAGCAGCTTCATAAGCCCCCGGTATGTGTTTAATATCTCCATTTGGTTGTTTTACAGACCTGGATTCCCAAAATGACTTCAATAATTCGTCAAATGCAGGGGTTCTAAGCTCTTCAATGGATGCAATGCTTGGCAAATTGAATGATCTCTTTTTTGGCGTCGAGCAGGATGGTTCGTCCACCTATGCCACATTACAATTTACAAGCGGTCAACACATAAGCTGGGACGCATAACATGTTTATTATATATATAAAGTTGAGTCAACACATAAATACTACATGGACGTTACAGCCCTTGCAAAGAACAGAAATATCTTACCGTATATTCATCTAGTAGACATTTTCCTGCATTCTCTGTGATTTCAACAATTTTGTGGTAGTGGCCACCCTTCAGTTCCCTCAAGTCCCCACAACAAGGAACAATCATTGAATTGATATTCTCGTTTGCATCATGGTCAAGTTTTAGTGAATCTGCATATGGTTCATTAACTAGTTGGTTAATAGTTCTGATACCAATTAAACACTGAACTGAGAATGATCATGGAATTAGCTACTGACGGTCAATGGATGAAAGGAGGCCCTTGTTTGCAGCATCAACGTCTTCAAGTTGAGTCGACACAGCAGAAGAAAACCGATCGCGTAGAATTTGATTGGCTTCCATTCCCTCCCTGATTGAAATAAAATTCAATTAATAAACCATTTATCAATAAACCATTTATTAAAAGATGATGATGTATACCTAACGATGGAATCCACAGAATCAACATTGTTCTTTTCCAGACTGAGCAAGGATGCTTCAGCATTTTTCCACTGTTGTGCACCCATAGTTGCCTTTTGCAAACTGTAAACAAAATAGGACATGTTGAGGAAAATAAATGGGAGAAGTTCATACACAAGTCCCCAGAAATACACATACCAGTTCCGAAGAACCTCTTCGAGGTCTTTCTTTCCATTTTCGACAGCAGAAATATCCTCAGCATAGTGGGATTCAGTCTTTTCCGTGTGGTTATTCCATTCTGCTTTGATAGAAGAAGTGGTGTCCTGCATGGTCGACATTTCTTGCTGCAACTTGCTGGTTCTGCTGGCTGCACTGCCCCGGAGATCATGCACCGACATTTGCACCTACAGAAAGTATAGAGAATGTTACTGGAAACTTGATTACATATGTGAACACTGCTACGATACATATATGGGAAAGCAACGGACAAATAAACAAAATAATGGTATACCAATTTTTTCTTCCTAGCATTGGAACTGGCTAGCAGCTCCGCCACCTTTGCCAGCAATTGTTTTTCCTCATTGGCAGCACATTCCTACAAGTCATAAGATGGAACATTATAATTTAGAATAATTAGTTTATTGTTTGCTTGAAAGCAAAATAAGGCCTTCCCCAAAGAGAAAACACGTCTTCCGAAAATTCACACCTCAAATTTCTTTTCAAGTTCTGACAACTTCTGGTCATGGACTGTTTGAGATTCTTCCACAATTTGAGTAAGCTTGGATGCATGCATGTCTAGAGTGTGAAAGAAGTTCATAGTTGTTTTAGAAATCGACCGCGTGGTTTCCACTGCTCTGCTATGTGCCTATTCCAACCCAAAAAATATAAAACATTACGTTAAGGTTGATAACATTCAAATAGAAACCCCAAGCTGGAGTTTACATAGCATCAAAACATCCAACTACAGACCTCACGCTGTTGTTGTGCATATGCTGTTAACTTATCCTCCTGATCATGAAGATTACTTTGGAGATCGTTAAGTAATGCATCAGCCTCCGAAGCAATTCCTTTAAAGAGCTGAATCATGAAAATGGAAATCAAAGAAGGTAAACAAGGATGATAAAGGGTTAACTAAAAATTGGCAGTTGAGAAAGAAACTTACATTCTCAAGGGAAGATGAATGCTTAGAGACTTCAGAATTGAGATCACCAAAAGTGGATTTACAATTTCCATTGAGCTCTCCAGCCATATCATCCAAAGTTTTGATACCAGAACCACACAAATTCTTCAACTTTCCTAGCCGCTTATGAAGTTCTTCAGTAGCCTAGAAACCACATATCAATGATACTAAAGTTAAATTGCCAACACAAAAGCAAGTCTGAAAAAACACTTATTCTTTAATAATTAAATTATTTTACCTCTGCCTTTGTTGAAACAAAGGACTGCATATCTTCCTCCATGTCTTTCAGCTGCTGCTCTTGTTGTGTAACTGAAGCTGCCACAGATTTATGCAATATGTCAAGCTGATGGGTTAACTGGGACTGGAATTTCTGGACAAGCATCCTGTTTCCATCTTCTATCTTATCCTTGCGCTCTGAAAAGCAACCACAATTACCCAAATAAAACCATTACTTTTGCACAAATAATACACAGCTATAGTTGCTCTGATATTGTAGCATACCAATTTTGGCAAACAATGTAGAAACATCTGATGCAGCATTCTCTAGCTCAGCTCTAATCTCAAATGCACGCTCAACAAGTGCTTTCTCTGAGAAAACAAAGGGCGGCATAAGGACACGTAAAAGGGTGTAAGAACAAGGCCACCACAGAAGCTAACTGATGGATAGATGAATAGGGTAATACAATAATACAGAGACAATGCTACATTAAAAAGTATGACGAAGAATGAAATGCACTTTGCTTACCAGATTTCTGGAGGTTAGATATCAGAAATTCTTTTTCCTTAATTGTTGCATTTGCCTGTCTATGTTTTTCTTCGAGTTCAAATAATGTACGTTCAGTTTCCTCAAGTTTTTCCTGGAATTATGTTCAACCAAGATTTGATCATAAGATGAGAAGAAGGAAAGTTTAGGATACAATTCAACTGAATGATACAAAATATTTGTAACATATCTGTAGAAATAGTCTCATACCTCTGTTACTTCAAGTTTATCACTTAGCTCAGTAATCAAAAGTTGCTGAGAATTGTTAATTTCCTGAAGATCCAACACTTGCTGCTCACAAGTTACAAGGTAAACATTAAATTTAATTCCTATACGGTAATACAAAAAGAAACGCAAGAGTCTCAAATATTGAAAAAACATACTTTGTCCTTGGATTCCGATACAAGTTCCATGCGCTCTATCTTTTCAGCCATTGCCTATGGAAAAGACAAATTAAAAAAAAAAAAAAAAAACTTAAAGAAGTTATAGTTGTGATTTTTAAAATGATACACGTAAGAAAAAGTTACCTTCTTCTCTGCTTCTTCTTGAAGATAGCGATCTCGTGGGATATAAATTCCATTCTTCTCCCTCGCAGCATATACCTCTATTTGAACATTAAAAACATTAACACATACCATCAGCTTACTTTTCAGACCAATTATCCAAGAATAGTTTAACTATAACTTTCCAATCTTAACATCCTTTTTAGAGAAACAACATAGTTAATGAAATACTAGATTTAATTAGGGAATAGTCGTTAACCTTGCTTAAGCCGATCAATTTCAGAATACAGATCCTTAATCATTGCAGATTTCATCATCTTCTGATTGATCTGATATGGAAAATCCAACGTTATACTTGAGTAAATAATGAATTGCAACAAAAGATAAGCAAACGGATATACAACAAATATCATCATATAGATGTCACCAAAATTCTGACCTCTGGTTTGTTCTTGATATTTTTAGCACGATGTGCATAATCTAGAGTGCTGAGTGTTTCTTCCAAACAATGTATGGAGGGTGATATTGTAGCAATTATGCAAGTCTTCGTTTTTCCTCCTAATGAATCCCTCAACAACCTTGTTAATTTGCTATCCCTGATAATACCAGCAGTGCGCAGAACAATTAATCTAATTTGTAAGGGAAAAAAGAACCAAATTGGTATATATGACTAACTATATCAAATACCTATATGGAATATGACCAGAATGTTCAACAAGTGTATTAATGACACGGCCAAGCGTAAGCAAGCTCTTATTAATCTCCCCGGCTTCCCTTGCTCTGCCCTGCAAGAGATCATTGATTCTCATTAGATGCAACAAATTTACTTCATTACATGACATATGTGCTTAAGCAGAATAAAAACAAGTGTTAGCTGGATCATACATCTCTTGCTCCAGAGCGTGAAATATTCTCGGAGCCAGCAAGATCAACAAGATTTAGCTTCCCACATTTAATCATTTCCTCTCCCTCTGGAGTACACTCCTTGATGTGAATTGTGATGGAAAATATAGAATGAGAACGACTGCTCTGCTTGTTTAGGAGAGTCTCTGCTGTACGCCTTTTTGCAGAACCTTTCTCTAAAATTTTATATATTTCATTCGCAGAACAAACAATCTCTTCTTCTAAGCCTCTGACAAACACACCACCTTTACCATCCTCCATAAGAGCAAGGGGTTTCTTAGATTTATCATCGATGATGAATTTTGAACTTTCCTCAGGTGCCAGAAGATCTGTTATCTCCTCATTATACAGCTCTAGGAATGTAACTTTCATACTATATTCTGCATTTTGAGCTTCTAATATTTCAAAAATTTGTTTAACAGCTCTGGGGATGACACCAGCATCACTTGGGAATTCTCCATTCTACCAAAAAGAAAACCAAGAAATTCAATCAAAAATTGACACATCAAAAATTTACGGATGGATGTTTCTTATTTCACTTTCTCTAACAAAAATTCAACCTTTCTCCTAGCTCCTCCTTCCATTGTGTATGTTTTCCCTGTTCCGGTCTGACCATAAGCGAATATGGTGCAATTATAGCCCTCAAGAACTTCATTCACAATCGGAGACACAGCCTGATTATACAAGTCCTTCTGCTTGGATGTTGGACCAAAGACCTAGACAGCACTTGCAACGATTATAATCTTGCTATACCATTGTGGCCAGAAATTTCAAGTGAAAGAAGGAAAACTCATAGCCCAAAGTAGAATTCTTTATCCTGTGGAACCAAGAAAACAAAACCCACGAAGCACTCTTCTATTTAATGAGACTACTGCCACCATATTATTTAGTTTTTTCAATGTTTTGTGTTTAACCTGTTTAGATTTCAGTAATAACACATAAAATTGCACATTGACATTTTCAGGTTCTTTTTCATTTTATCAAACATACTCTAGAACTAAAAAGAACAACACTCATAACAGATACAGCACGCACAGAAGTCAGAACAACAATGATAATTAGCACCCAAACAACAAACACACACCTTGTCGAACATAAAGGTTCTATCAATCTGTTTGTTAGCTATATTCTGCATTGCTGCGACTTCCCTTCTACCCTCGTTGCATGATATCACCACAGGCGTATGCAACCTCATTTCATCATCACTCAATGGTCTAATATAACATATTCAAAGAAAATAAAACCAATTAGCTCAATAAATGAGTCAAGATTAAATCAAGACACTCGTCAAATCACACCAAACAGAACACTCACCTGCAACGCAGAAGAACCTGGACATTGACACCCTTTTCTCTATCATGTTTGTGACTAGAATTTGAATCTCCTGGTCGCAGATCTCGGCTCACCTTATCACTCGACCTCGGAGTCTGCGATGGAGAAGAGGACACTGCTACTCCTCCTCCTCTTCTCTGAGACTCCATTCCCGAATTCTTTCCTGAAATCAGAACATCCATCACTCTCACTTCCTCAAAATCCCCAATTCACCATAAATCTCTACACACCCCCACCACCAAAGCAATCTCAACCACCAAACAAACACACTGTAGCTTTAGAAAGAAAAACGACTTACCTTTTTTAACAGTTGAGTGTGGTTAAAGTAACAATGTATTAGACAAAACAAAAAAAAATCAATTCATTCTTCCTCAAATCTCATAGCAATTCACCGACTCAGCACAGTACCGAGTCAACTCAACAACACAAATTCGAACAAAGATGAAATGCAGCAGTGACACCACACACGCATACAGATACACATCAACACTACATTCAATCATGCGAGCAGAAAAACATACACAAACACACCGAAAATGGCGGATCGAGAACTGGAATAAGGAGAAGAAAACGTACCGTGAAAGTAAAATCAAAAGGCCTGCGAAGTCGAAGAAGAAACTGGAGATGTCAGATTCCTTGCACTCGTACGCAATGCGGGAGATTTGTAGAGAGAGGAACTGAGCTCTAGTGAGAGAAAATGGCGATTTCAATGTCAATTGGTGATGGATTGAGGAAGAGGAGAGAGAGAGAGCTATGAAGATTGGAGAGAGAAGTGAAAGATCAGTGGAAGAAGAGAAAGCAAGTGTTAGGAGTGATTAGTTTTGTTTTTTTGTTTTTCGATATTAAAATAGAAAGCTTTACGGTGACGTTTTGATGAGGGGAGGGCTTTTTTAGGGTGTGGCTCTCTCTCTCACGCGTCAATATATCCGTTTGTTTCTATCGTAATTCTAGACCGTTATATTTATTTGACAAAAAAGCTATTTACTTTTTTCTTTTGAAATTTTTTGAAACGGAATACGCTTCTACTGATGCTCATTGGGTCCCAATGTCCATCATATTACGAGATTGCCACTTTATTTTTATTTTCTATTTTCTATTTTATTATGAAAACTCAAAAACTTATATGTATTATTCATCAAAAAGACGAAATACGTGTAGGAGAATTGGGAGTATTCTCGACCTGTGGGCATTCGGACTTCTAAATGCTAAGATGACAGATAACGCGTCGAGCTCCACAATTACTCGATTAAACTCCTTTGTTTTTTTACTATGGCTTGGTTTGTGAGTAATGTTTCTATTTAATGGTTGGGTTGGGATCTAGCACAAGAAGTGTATTTTATTGCATGAAGATTCTCCCACTCGACATGAGCTCAGTTAACCAGTAGTCACATGGTAAAAATTAGCTCGAGCATGGCCTCCATAGGTGGGGTTATTCGAGATGAGGATGAGGAAAGAAAAAACGTTACCCCAATGCCTAAACGAGTTTTTTGAAAAACTTAATGATTAATACTCTTTTAATAACAAAAATTGTGTATCATGTTCTTATAAGAAATATGTCCAAAATAGTGTTATATTCTTTTAAAAACACCCTTGTTTTATTGAACATTCACATCACTCAAGTGAGTTCTTATTCATGCAACTATTTTTGTGTTAAAACAAGCTCAATTCACAAAAACCATAGCAATCCATTTCAATAAAAAAACCTAAATCAATTTATAAAATAATTTACCAATAAAAAGTAGAATCTAAAAAAACTTCTTACTCATGTCAAATATGATTATAGTTTTGTCAAACCCAAATATGACCCTTACGAATTCAAATTGAATATTAAAAACAGAAAAGAAATGAAAATTGCAATCCTCATCTTATGTACGTACCTTTAGTCGTCATCTTATTATTTTGCTTCCTTTCTCCGTTCTCCGTACTTTGATTCCCTCTCCGTCTTTCACCGAGGCACTTGCTCGTTGACACGAGCAAGCCCTCGGGAATAGACGAAGGGGACTACCCTATCTCTGAAATTTGGGGAGGAACAGATGAACGCTGCGTCTCCGGCAGCTCGGATCGAATCCTACATCATCAAGCTGCATGTTTTATTTTCCTTTCAATAAAATTTACAAATCACATATATATGCAATGCAACAACAAAAAATCCAGAACTATTTAGCTAGCTAGATATTAAAAAATAACATGAAATCGGGTGAGAAGGTGGAGAGATGGTACCGAGGATGTGGAGCCGAAGAGGATGAGAGTAATTGTGGACGGAAAAAAAAAACAAATATTTACCGGCAATAGAGGAATAGCTTATGGCCTACAAATATTCATAGTTTTTTTTTTAGTCTTATGAAAATTACAATGAGGCACCTCTATTTTTTATTTATTAAGACTAGTTGGTTATTAAATTCATTGAGAAGAGATTACAAATTTATTAGGTTGTGTTATATTGTCATATTTATTGGAGTATCATATAATATACTAACTATTTTTTTTTAAATCGTTTTATACCACGAGATTCTTGAGCGAACTCGCACACTTGAAGTTAACATTTTAAAGCTATTTTACCACAGAAAGATTATTTTCCATTCGAGATTAATTTACAGTTAAATTTTCTCTCTCTCTCTCTCATGTATGTGTTAAGTGAGGATCGAACGCAATCACTATTTCCACTCGCGTATAATTAATATTTTCTTTATAAAAATGTAGTAAATATTGTATCTTTTAGAAAGAAAAAATGAATGAAAAAAAGAAGACAAGGTGGGGCTAGAACATCATATGTAGTAGCAAAGCTGCATGACACGTGATACAGAGACGGAGAGCACATGTACCTATTTAATTCATCTTAAAATAAATAATTAGATTTTTTTTGAATAAAAATAAATAATTAGATTAAATTTTAATAGAATTTATCTTGCAAAAAATTGAATATATTTAAATTTGATAAACAAATAGTTCAAATCGTCAAAACAATACACTATACTTGAAAAAAATGTCTTTCCCGCCTCGTGCGTGTACGTTCTAGTGGCGTTAGGGTTTCAAGTTTTCCAGTCTAGGGTTTCGTTGGTCGGCGGTGGGTGGTGATCGGAGTATGGTTCTGCTATGCTGGAACTGTCGTGGGGTAGGGAATAGTCGTATGAGACGTGTGTTTCGCGATCTGGTAAGAACACGAAGACCGCTGCTATTCTTCCTCAGCGAGACGAAGCAGCGACGGTGCGAACTATAGGGGCTAGTCGGTCGGGGCGGAATGGATTGATGTTTCGCCGTTGAAGGAGAAGGGCGGAGGAGAGGTTTAGCCTTGTTTTGGAAGCGTTCGGTGGGAGTCCGATTACTGGGTCGATCTCAGTATTTCATTGACGTGATAATGACTATGGACGGTGTAGGAGATTGGCGTTTTACGGGATTCTATGGCGATCCCGATCAGGGTAGACATTTGGAGTCGTGGAACGAACTTCGACAATTGGCTATGGTGAATAATCTTCCATGGTTGTGCGCTGGGGACTTTAACAGAATATTGTATGCTCAGGAGAATAAAGGGGGGCCTCCATACTCGATCCGGCTGATGGATGAGTTTTGTAGTGCTATTGAAGATGTAGGGTTGATAGATATTGGTGCTGAGGGGGAGCAGTACACTTGGAGGAGAGGTGATGAAAATGATCCTCAAGTGGAAGAAAGATTAGACCGCGCGTTTGGATCGGGTTCGTGGATTCGTCATTTTGGCGCGTGGAAGGTATGGAATTT
>JAYMTA010001198.1:0-21238 GCA_036897625.1 Pelargonium cotyledonis
TTAGGTAGTTTAATTGAGAAAAAAATAAAAAAACTAATAATTGAAAATCAATTACAATATGGTAATCCTAATTTAAAATTAGGTAAGTGGCACATAAACCCTAAAAAGATACATATATAAATAGAGGCTTATTCGTTCCACCAAAATCAAAACTTATCGTTACTACTCAGGTACGTACGTGTTTCCCATTTTTCTCTTGATAATGATTTCATGCATGAATGTCTTGATTCATATGTTTCATATAGTTTGTTTGAATATTATGAGAACAAATATTTTTCGATGTTCATTTTTTTCTAAATATTTTGTTTCATTGATATTGTTTAGGAAACTTTTACAATATATGACGAACAAATAAGGAGAAGCGAGATCCAACTTTTATTAGAAGAAATATCAGCGTAAAATAAATTAAAATACACCATTGATGTGTAATTGTATCTATGTATATGTATTTCAATTATTTTTACATATTTTAGCTATATAGTTTATTTAATTTTATTTTGTCTGATATATTTTCATTGAGTAGTGGAATCCAAACATTTTTAGAATCGGAATGTAACCAATAATAAAATATGAGAATTTGTGATTTATAATTACATATATTTCAATATAATTATAATTGTATCGACTATATGCATTAAATATATATTTTTTCTCTCCCGTGCATCGCACGGGATATAAACTAGTTTAATTAATTTCATTTGTAATTCATTCTTTAAATGATAATAAAAAGTCAGATTACTTTTTTCAAAAAAAAAATTACTGCTCACTCCGTCCGAAAATGAGTGTCATGTTTTCATTTTTTTGCAAAAATAAGAATTACCAGATAATTTAGTGTGTTTCCAATATTACACTTCCTTTTTAACCTACACCGCATGTGCAGATCTATCCATTTGCATATGTGATAAGTAATATGAGAAAAATAATAATATAATAATCTAAAAATAGAAACAAGATACTATTTTAGTACAAAAAATTTAGACAAACGGGACACTCATTTTGGGACGGAGAGAGTAATTGATATGAGTTTCTAAACTTCAATATTTTAGCGGTCTTATGCTCTCTAGCATCTGGTTTTTAGGGTTTGAGTTATTAAAGGTGTGTGTCATCAGACGGCGGCGGCAATGGAGGACAAGGGTTGCGAAGCCGACGGAGACAACCAAGGTAATTTAGAACGAGCGTAGATCACAGGCATCGCATTTCTAATCCTTTTGAAGTTACATATATAATAGATTTATATTAGGAGATTTTATTGTCCCGCATTTTAGTGAAACCGGGTGTGAGGCTAGAAACGAACCAATAGAGATTAGGCATGGCGGGTCAGATTCACCGGGGACTTGGAATGATGACGTTGGCCGGCGAGGAAGAAGGCGGGCTGGAAATGGATGTGTTCGAGGGATAAGGTAGTGTAGGCGCTGGTCGGAAATGGAGGGTTGTGGCCTAGGCTGTGATAAACTTTGACGCGATACGCAATATGATGGCATCGATTTGGAAACCGACGGTCAAAATGAGATCCATGGAGATCATTGATGATCGTCTTGAGCAAATGGAACAGAGGTTTATATTCGAGTTCTATCATGAGACGGACGCGAAAACGGTGGTGGAAGGGGGTCCATGGACTTTCAACCATCATGCATTGATTTGCACGATGCTGAACCCGGGTGAAATCCCAGCAAAAGTGGAGCTTTTTGAATTAAGTATTTGGGTGCAGTTACATGACCTACCGGAGGGATTTTATACATAAAGGGTATATCGTAATATCGGGGACTATATTAAACGATATATGAAGATGGACCCTTTCAACTTCACAAGGAATAGAACATCGTACATGCGGATTAGAGTGGTGGTCGACGTCCGCATTCCGATTAAACACTGCTGGCAGGTGAAGCCAATTGGAGGTAAGTGGTCTTGGATTGTATTTAAATATGAAAAGTTGTCGCACCTATGTTTTTACTGTGGTATTATGGGTCATGAAGAACCACAATTCAAAGAGTTGATCAAGCACCCCGAGGTGGGTTCGGAGAGGGCATATGGATTGTGGTTGAGAGCCCCGAAAAAGAAACTGGGTGCGGAAATTGGGGCTAAATGACTACTGGGAGAATAGGAGGGGAAAAAGGCGGCAACCACGATAGAGATTGGTCCGACCATTACCAAGGTAAGGATGGGAGAGGAGGAGGAAAGGAATGGTATGAGATTACTAGATGGAAAAAGAAGGAGGATAACTGGAAATAGAGGAAACACAACTTTGTACGAAGCACTGGCGAGCTAGGATGAGAAGGCTCGCCTACACAAGTGATGTTTAGGAGTGGGTTCTGCAGTGGAGGGAGGTTGACCACTGAAAAGAGGAAAGAGATCTCGTGTGTGGGATCTTAAACTAGGTTGGGTTCTCATTTCAAATAAAGGCAAGGGGTTGAGTTCTGCTACTTTTCTACCCTTGTCGGGTCTCGTGTTAGGACTTGAGATGTCAGAATTAGATTTGCTAGTTTGGATTATGGTTTGGATTTTATATTTTGTTATGTTTAGTTTTGTTGGTTATGTTTGAATAGGGACATTGTATGTCTCCAAGGGGTTGAGAAACAACAGTGTAGGAGCTTGGATTTTGTTTAGGTCGCTATTTTCATATTCTGGTTCAGTTTGGATATACCAACATGTCTGGATGTATTTGAACTTTGAGTATTAGTGAATGAATGTTTTAGGGTTAAAGGCACAATAGGTACCCAAACTTTGGGTTGAAGCCCAATTTGGTACCCAAACTTTAATTGTACCATATATGATACCGAGAGTTTTATTTTCAATCCAATTGCATACCCGCCGTCAATATCCATTAGTGTCCTCGTTATCTCGCCGCCACGTCACCCAAGACGTGACGACGTGGAAAAATCTGGATGAGGTGGCGTAAAGTGGCATGTTCTCCTCGTTGACGTGGATCATTTAATTTTTTTTAATGAAAAAAAAAATTAACCCCAAATGGGTTCCCTCCTTCATCACTCTCCCACGGTGTATGGTGAAGCTGAAGTTTGAAGCTCAGTCTAGTCCATGTCACTCTCTTTCTTCTGCCTCTCTCTTCTCAAAAGATTTATGTGGTTATTGCCTTCACTATATATCTTTCTCTCTGCCTCTCTCTTCTCAAACGATTTCTGTAGTTAGGGCTCAGAGCAGATTAGATCGGCGAATGCGACGGCGGGGACGGTGGAGCCGACGACTGCGACAAGCTTCCATGAAAAAAAAAATGGCGAGGAAGGAGAGAATCAGATTCCGGCAACGGAGGCCAGAGCTCTGGTCAGATTGTTGATGCGTAGAGACAGTCTCTTTCTCCTTTCTATTTGATTGTGTGATTCTGTCAATTTGGTTCTTTTTGTTGTGATGAAAATAAAATTAAATAAAAAATAAATCTGGTTTGCTGCAATTCTAAGTTACTGCAGTTTATTCTAAGAGTTCATTAAAGCTGATCATCTTCCCAAAATTTTCACCAAAATAAAATTTTCTAATTTTTGTTTATACAAAAAATTGAATCAGCAAGAGGATATAATGTGGTAAGTGTAATTTTGAAGTTGAATCATCACTTGTATGTTGATTTTGTTCTCAATCGTCTTCAACTCTCCCTTCATTTTTCTCATTAAATTTTTGCCTTAATTAATTGGTTACTGATCCACAAACAAAAAGTTAAACCTAAAAGCTGGAGCGCGTTTTTCGGTGACGTTTGAATTTTTTTGGGTTTTTTTAATAATAAAAAAATTATTTTCCACCTCATAAATAAAGATCATGGCCAAATGAGCCACATCATCAAAAAAAATTCCATGTCAACTCATATCAGGTGACGTGGCAGCGAGATAACATAGAGGTTAACGGGTGTTGACAGAAGGTACCCAATTGGATTGAAAATTAAAGATTAGCAAATGGTACCACCGGTGCTTTTAACCCAATGTTTTATTGTAAAAAACAATTAATATTTTTTGTCAATCTAGTTTTCGCAGTTAGTATACTTTATAGCAAATGGTATGTGATTATCATTAAAAGCAAATCATCACCATGTATTTTTAATTGTGGCACATAACTCGTTATACTTACCATTTAACGGTTTCATCAGTTAAATCTAACTAAAAATTTAAATAATGTAAAAATTTAACGCGGTGAATTCGTCAACTGTGAGTAAAAGTGACAATTTAGATTTCGGATCGAATTCAGATTTGGAAAGATTATTTCATATCAGATTTGAAAGGATTTTGAACCAGATCAGATTGGATAAATTCAGATTTTAGTATAAAATGAGCCGATTTGCCCGACCCAGCCCATTTTTTTCAAGAAAAATATGTTGTTTGTGTCATGTAAGACGCGCGATATATTCATTAGTCGCTCAATTTGTAACAAGATATTCTTTATTTAATTTAATAAAGGAAATAAAAATTATTTTCACCTCTTTTTTTTTTTTACGAAATAGACCAATTTAGAATAAAATGAATACTAAGAGGATCAAATTGGAAAAATCTTGATACTTAGCCGATTAAATTGAAACAAAAACTATATTGGGAACCAATTTTAAACAAAATGAATAATAATAAGAGGATTATTTTGAAACAATTTTGATACTAAAATGAGTAAACTGAAACAAAAATCAAATTAAGTAACAATTTGAAATGAAATGGATACTAGGGACCATTTTGCAACATTCACCATAAATAGTAAACACATTTGTGACTTTCTGTAGATATATCATATATTGGCGCCTTTTCAGACAAAAAAACTCATCACACATCTCTCAGAGCCTCTCTCTAAACGGAGCTCCAAGAAACTGAGAATTCGTCTCGTTCGTCTAATCGGTAACTCGATCATTACTATTCTCATCAATGACGATCCTTTAAGCATGTTTTTGGTTATTGCTAATCGCTTTTCAAATACAGATTCCACGTATTCTCTCTTCCATCACCACCCTGGGTTTTAGGGTTTGGGTTTTTGTAGAATTTCAAACTATTCGGTACAAAAATAGTTGTTTTCAGGAAATCTTTGTGTTGGCCCCTTTTCAATCTTGCGTTGACTTGAATTTGTTGTAGAAATTGAAGCTACATTCTGACTATATGTCAACCATATTGTTTTCAATTGTTTGTTTTGATGGAAATTCTTTGGTAGAACAATGTAGTTACAAAGAAATAAATTATGTGCCATGTCCAAGAATGAAGACATGATCATTTCATTCATTGTTTAGATTACAGAAAAGTTGGCAATCTGGCCATAGTTGATCATTTTTTTTTTTTGTTATTTTTGGTCTCAAATTACAGAAAATAGAACTATGATTTTGCACTGTCAAGTAGCCGATAATATGCTAGAACAAGATTCATGCTTGGTTGAGTTGCTTATATTTTATGTGTATGTCGTTTCCTGAATGAATATCAATGCGTATGTGTTAGTATCACATTATGATTGCATTGATATCAACTCACATTGTGGTCTTTTGTGTGATGTACACCTCTTGAATAAATCTTATGTGTCAAAACATATTGCAGTAGTAAACACACCAAAGGAGAAGCATTATTCTATTAGATCTTGGGGCAATGGGTGCATCTGATGTGTGCCAAATGGAAGATGCCATTCAAGCATTACTAGAATACTTAGTTGATCCATCGCTGCCTGCAAAATCATCTGCGCGGGATAATCCATCAGAGTCCCAGCAGCAGTCAGTTGCACAACAGGTAACCATTCACTGAATGTATTATTTAGTCACAACTTGACTTTTGCATGTTGGGAGATGCATTCCTTCCTAAATTATTCACAATGTATATTTTCCACCTTTTTTTCTTGAGTGTAGTACACCATATTTGCACTTAATGATTGGTGGTGAGTAGATGATAGACTTGAAACATTATTGTTTCAGTCTTAGAACTTTCATGTAACTAATTTTCCTCAAACAAATAATTATGTACTATAATAAAGCATTCTCATTTTATGGCCACGTTATAGCTTGTCCATGGTTCAACTCATGTAGAAGGGGTTGTTTTACATTGTGGCATTGTTAGTATTATGTTGGAATTGTTGACAGACAGAAGCGATAACCATCATATTTCAAAAGTAACAATGCATCTATAGACGTACAACATCACTTAATTTGAGTGCCATGATAAGTGTAATACATTCAAAAAGTATATTTGCGATGATAGTACTACACCTTTTAAAGTTGAAAAGGTGAATGTTTTTCAATTTGAGTGCCATGATAAGTGTAATACATTCAAAAAGTATATTTGTGATGATAGTACTACACCTTTTAAAGTTGAAAAGGTGAATGTTTTTCTTTTGAAAATTACTATGTTTGTTATTGCTGAAAGTCACTCCTAGGTTAGAAGAAACAGCCGATGATTTATTTTATTGTATTCTAAGTTTTGATGTTCAGTGCCGTAACAAATTTATGGTGCATAAATTGGTACTATTGTGTTGTACTTTTATAGGACTTATTCTTAATGCCATGTTTTTGTTGTGTTGCATTCCATTTCTCATATCCATGCATCTTAGTTTGTACACTTTGAACTGACTTTTTGTTGTTAGATTTCTTGGAGTCAGTATCAAAGACAATATGTAATCCGAATGTGGATTATTTGACATAATTGTATGTCTCACAAAAGAGTGTCTGGGTTTCTAGTTTGATATGCATCAGAATACATTTATACTGTTAAAAAGTCAAAGCATCTACCTTTTTAGAGATAGAGATGTTCTGGTTGGGTTGTGTTTACAAAATTACTATGTTGTAAGAAACTAAATGCCCTCCAGTAGCTTGACAAATTAGTTGACTAATCACTTGTCAGGTGTTTAAGAATAATTAGTGTCACTCAAATACAGAAGTATATAACTCTATACTTGCATGTATTTCTGAAATTGCTTCTTTCTAACTTTTGTCTTCTTTTTTGTTGCTATTTAATATGATTTGCTCTAGGTTCATGCTGTTTTGCTTCTATACAACTACTACCACAGGAAACAACATCCTCATTTGAAATATTGTGATTTTGAGTGGTTTTGCAAGTTAGCTGTCGTTAACAGACCAGCTTTATTGGCATATCTGAACCTCATCCCTAGATGTGATGATACCATATTAGACGACCTGGTAAAACAGCATTCAGTAACAGAGAAAAGGATCATGGATGCATGCGATATATCGACAAGTTTATATGCATTAAAGGGTGTTCCATGTACAGACTGGCCAATTTCCAAAGTCACAGTTTTACTAATCGACTCCCTAAGGGAGAACTGTTTGCTGCAATTCAGTTCCATAACCAAGGGGGTTTGGTCCGTAATTGAGAAAGATTTGGATGCTGCTAATCAGAGTTCAGAAGGTATGAAGTCGGCAAAACAATTGAACAGAAGGAAAAAAATCCTTAAAAATTCTTCTACAGATGAGCTGAGTTTCGATGAAGCTGACTTTCAGCAACTTGCATTTTCAGCTGTCGAGGAAGCAACCAGTAAGTTGTCTTCCTGAACATTAGCTAGATAGACTACAAACAACTATTATATGGTGATAGAAATCTAATTGTCAATCATATATTACATTGATTACTTTTCCATTCTGCCATAATCATGTTTTTCTTCATTCCTAGTCAATATTTTATTTGCTAATTTTTGCTATAAAATCAAATATGGGTGTGGACAGAATGTCTGGATATTACCTCATTTAATGATGCAAATGAGAAAAGTATTAAACAAATTTTCTCCCTCTCTCCCCTAATGTTCCGTATTTCAGTTGATATATAATTACATTTCCCCTGTCATAGTACTAAGATATTTTTTCAAGCTGTTAACATGATGTATTCAACATCTGGTTCAGCTGTAACCAGCGCAGCAAAGTCCTTTGAGTTTTTTAGACCTTACTTTGCGCAATATCTATAAATAAATGCCATTATTTTATTGTTAATTTTCATGAAAGGGACTTGGGGTGCTTAAATATGTTTCTTGTATGAAACAGAAATCAGTCAGACTCATCTTATGATCTTGGAGGGCCATGTCACATATTCCTTGAGTGAAGAAAAGTCAGCCACATGCTTTTATATAATGCAATGCACCTCATCGAAATACGATGATATCTTTCAGGTTCCTATAAAAGATGTCATTGCCAGGTTTGATTCTAGTGGCTTTTATCCCCCCCCTTTTTTTTTTTTTTTTTTGGGGGTTTGTTTGGGGGGTAGTTGTTTAAGGCTTTAAGCATTTTAGTGCTAGATTGACTTTTTGGGTAGCAGTTGAATGTTGTCTTTTGACCTTTTAAGTCAATATTAATAATACCTTTATTTTAATGTCAACCTTAATGTACCTTAATTAAGCTTAGAATCGTGGAATATATTGTGATTCCATTTTCTTTTGCTTGATCTTGAAGTTATTTCAAACAATTTTAATGATGATGCTTTTTTACTCGTTTGCATTGCTTCTTCTCCTGAAACATCTTACTTTTGCTATTTGAGCAGCTTGCAAGGACCTTTGCTACTAAAGGATTCCTTGGTATGGACGGTTACCCCAGTTGTTGAGTACTTCCATATGCTTCCTTATGCTGAAATTCTTTCAGATTGGCAATCCGGGTATGTGTAATTATATTCTCAGCCAGTATCAACTTAAACATGTATTATTTTGTCCTCACTAGGTAGTTTTTTATGTATTACATATAGGTTTCATAGTTGAGCATGTATATATATTTATAATCTTTTCTTCTATCATTCTCCTACATAATGTTATTCTATTTTCAATACTCCATTAGAGATACTTGCTGCTCACAAGTATTTGGTTGAATCCCATCTCTTGCTGCTACTCCACCTGAAAATGAAATATGGGTTGAGTTCTAGATATTTATATGTAAGATTATTTACAGAAAGATTGTTGATATAGGAGATGTCACATTATTAGATTTTAGCTCAATAATTTGACCTTTCATCGTATCATCTATAATTCTGTACGCTTTCTTTCCTTAAACATCATCTGACACATGCAATAGCAGTGAAATAAATATATAGGCATACACTTTACAGATCCAAGTGGATGCTTGATTTTTGAGCTTTTCATACTTTGGTGTATAAATTGTTCCCTAAGATCATCTGTATTTGATCCCAAAACAAAACAAGTATGTTTCAAATGTCAGTCATTTCAACAAACAATGCATACTATTGGAGACCCATTAAGTTGTACCCAAACCTTGGTTTCTGATGCCCCGATTTTTCAATAGTTGTAGTGATGCAAATTATCTATTGACCGTGATCTCTACATTAATTAATGAGCTTAATGTGAAACAAAATTAATTGTTTAAATGTTGCTGCATTGCTTATTTATGAAATGAATTTTTCCCACAGGCTTGTGTCCTCAAATTGTTTCCATTCAGATGTGGGTTTGGGAAAAGTAAATATAAATGACTATAAGAGGACAGAAAAAGTTCACAACATAGAAGTTCAGAAAGACATTGATGGATTTACAAGAGACTCTGTCATAGCTGCTCTTGACAACAAGACAGTCTGCGCTCATGCTGATTCTCCAAAAAAGAAGGATAACCATAGTGATTGTCTTGATGCTTTTGATGCATCCGATTGTATGGATTTGAATGCAACAACAGTTGGTGCTAACACAAAGGTTAGGTGTCTTAGCCCACTTTAGAGTTTGTGATTGCGTCTCTAGTTTTGAAGTCTAGCAGCGTGATAGTAAAGCTCGAGACTCACTCACTACTTTTAAGTTAGCTTCTTGTTGAACTTTGCAATTAAGAAGTTTTTTTTTCCCATGATAAAGTTTGTCAGTGTCATGAGAAGTTTTGAATATTATCCAGAACCAAAATCCCCAAACCCTAATTGTGAAGTTGGGATTTGCTTGATGAAAAAGCTCATTTGAATCTGAATCTATGAAGTTGCTGCCATTAAGTTTCTTCTGGTTCTTGTCTCCTTGGCTGTTTTTATTTTAATACAGAAACCTCTTGGTGGATAAGGATCATTTTTGGAAAATATGTTACGATATGTTTCAAAGGGGGCTATTTGTACCTGAAAAAGGTACCAAGTAGATATTATGTAACTCTAATGTTAGAGCATCTTAACTACAAACTCAGTTTAATGTCACATACTAAGAGTACACTGTGTCCTTGAATTTGAATATGATCTATGATGATTATTTGATCGGTACTAATTTTTGATCTCAAAGTCAAAATAGACGAAGAAACACTGGGCTGCGTTAAAAAAGGAAAAAGAAAAAGAAACACTGGGCTTGTATTTTTTGTTAATAAACTTAGTCAAAGGTTCTGTATGGATCTACTTCTGACAGAACACACTTTCCTTGGCTCTTTTCTGCTTCAGTGATTTTCCGTTTCAGTGTCCGGATGATTTGTTAGACATTTTCTTCCTGTTAGTTCAATTGTGATTGATATGAAGGCTTTTGAATGGTTATACATCATAATATAGATGTTACAAATTGGCTGGTGACATGGATTGGCTCCAACACATAGAAAATCATGAGAATCACATGCATGCATTTTTTCTGTTATTATATAGAAATATGGGTCCAGGATGACAAGTTTCTTCGTACTTTGTTTAACTTAATATTTCTTCTACTTGTTATCTAATGAGTCATCAATGGGGTAGCAGGCTAGAATGGTAAATTCTGCAGTGGGTTCATCATATACTGAAAGCAGAGGCAAGAAGGTTGCTGTTGGTAACAAGATCTGCCACATTAACTCATCTAGTCAAGTTGGGAAGCCTAAAGTTGACTCTGCTCCTGTCACTCATCAGTCAAATCCTAAAGATCCGGACAAACAACAAACTAATCAAGTTTCGAAAGAAAACATATTGTCCCAAACTGCTTTGAAGGTCCTTCTTAGAAGAAGGGATACGCTGGTATCACTATCTTCCTTTAGCTAGTCTGATTAACAGTTAAGATGATTTAGTTATTTTGCACATCCACACACAAGCACTGGAGAATAGGTTTGATTTTAATGAGTATTGAGTCAGTTACTGTGTTGACCTTATTAACATGAGGTAGTAAGAATTAAGGTAGTGTTTGGGTTTTTTTTGGGGAGTGAGAATGGGAATCCAAACGTGATGAATGAGTATTTCATTCTCATTCCCTTTCTCAATTTCCCTTTCTTGAACAAAAACTCTAATCCAAATGCTACCTAAAAAACTTACCAATTGGATTGCCACAAATTGTGACATGCTGATGTAGATTGGTAAGATTTAAAAGACATGGCTTTTCATAAATAAAAAACTTATAATTAAAAGACTGTCTTCGGACCGTGAGTGAAGAATGTGAAAATGTGAAACATCATCTTTTGTCTTCTCGGATGCATAGCAGTTCTTAATACAAAACATAGCTTCTCTACTGGCTATGAAATTCTGAGAAGATTTACTTAGTGTTACTTTTGTATATATTTACAGAGTCTTGAACTCCGCAGTATAGAAGATGAAATTGCCCAATGTGACAGAAATATCCAGAGGATTTTGAATGGTATGATTTTTTTCAGTGAGAGATTATCTTGTTTTATGCCCTCCTTGTTAGATTGTCATTTCTGCGGTTATATTTTGATTTTTAACCTTAAGATGCTATACAGGACACAGTTTGAACGCTCTAGAGGCTGGCTCAATTTGTTTATTGTTCCTTTATCTTGCTTTATGCCCTGTTTTCTAGCCATTCAGTGGGTTGCATTTGCCCAAGCTTATCCCATCCACCTGTCAGATAATGAGCAAGTGAATCTTTTGATGTGTAATAGGTTCAGAAGATGATTTTGCTCTGAAAATAGAATCCATCATAGAAGGTTGTACTGGCGGATACTTAAGAAATGGTATCCAAGAAAGGACATATGAACATATTGAAGAGCAAGGCTTCTCGCAGCATATCAAGAGGAAGAGATTATCAGAGGCTGTTCTCAGTATGCAGAATCCATGTCTGGCTAGTAAGGCAAGTTTCGCCGTTAATTTGTTTAGGCTACATTGATTAAAAATAATTTGCCAGTTTTAAGGCAAGTTATGATGGAGATATATGCATTCTTCTTTACTCTGATCCAGGTGAGGTGATTTTTGTTTTTGCTCCTAACGTTCTAAATCAGAGAAAGTTCTCTCAGTGTTGTCTGGAAATAAAATGATTCATCAGTGTCTATTGTGATCAAGTAATATAGGTTATGTTTACAGTTAATACTAATAATGGAAAGTTCTGAATCTGTCTATGATCATTGAGGTTTATCAATTTGATGCTCTTCTTGAGATCACACTAACAATTTATATAGAAGTTGCAAAAGGAATTCCTCGACTAGATCTTTATTTTCTTATTTACCGTTAACATTTTTGTTTACTTCTCAGGAACTGGATGGTATATGCTATGAAAACAACTGGATATTACCAACATACCGTGTATCCTTTTCAAATGGTAAGATTTTGTATTATGCCTAGCTAGCATCTGACACAATTTCAGTGTTATTTTTTTTGTTCTTTTCCAGATATGTACGCCTCCCAGTACTATCGTATACTACCAGGTTCAAAAGGCACTAGATTTCTATCATATGCGCAAACCAAGATAATTAAGAGAAGTTAGGTCACAATTGCATGTTTTGACTTCCAACTTCTTGCAAGTTCCTAACATGACACATGTCATTGTTGAGAAGGGTTTCATCTCTATTTTTTTTAGTTTTACTTCGTAAAATATAGGGAACTGATTGAATTAGGCCACTTGTGGACATTGGGATCTAGTACTTTGTCATGTCATGCTATAGAAAGGGAACTATATTGTGAATTAGTTTCAAGTGCAATATACGTAGATCTGTACATCTAAATGCACTTGTGGACGTTGGGATCTAGTACTGTGTCATGTCATGCTATAGATAGGGAACTATACTGTGAATTAGTTTCATGTGCAATATACGTAGATCTGTACATCTAAATGCTCTGGAGATACTATGGACAGTGTACCGGTTTTGCATGTGTCCTACCCAGCCCTAGCCCCCAAAAGGCTAAAACTAAAAGGGGTTTTGATATTGTGTGGGTAGAGCACACTTTATTTATTTACTCATTCTTGCAATTACTTTGCATAATTTTGGACCAATTTCCCTAGAATAATATATACCTTTTATGAAGCTGAGCCTGGTATTTGAACATAAATGTATCAGTTTGGAATTGAACTAATGCAAGTAAAATTTTCTTTTCAAAGGTGGATTTCAGGCTAAAGTAAGTGTAAAAGGGATCGACTTTGAGTATTCAAGTGAAGGTTGCCTGCGCTCCAGTACTCGTGATGCTCGAGAATCAGCTGCTGCAGAGTTGTTGGTCAAATTGCGAAGCATGGCTACTTCATCTACCTGACCCAATGCTTTCTTTAGGATTCATTTAGGATCCCGTAATACAAAAAGAATAGTCTGCAACATTGTATGACCGACTACGTCATTAACAAACTTTAGGCAATCCCCGATATAATTCCTCATTACAAAAAGAATAGTCTGCAATTTTAGTTTATCAGCATGGCCCAGAGAAGCAAAAATCTACAACAATTCGCACTACTGGGAAAAAAATCCATATTCACTTTCAAACAAGGCAAAGTCTAATTTAGGATGGAACATTTGTGTGTGAGATGTTTCTTTAACTCAATAATTTTGCATAAATAAAAAAGAAAAGAAAGGAAAATCCCGACTTTACATTAACTGATCATTAACCTTTTTTTGTACTTTTAAGGGGAAAAGGTTGTTGGGGGTTAGAAATTTGCTTTATCCTCTGCAAATTTCAACAAAAACCTCAAAATTGAAGGCTTGGGGCCGTCTCCAACTCCATCCCTGCTGTCCTTGGTTTCAAAAACTCCCTTCATTATGCGGGTATACAGTCGCTCAAGCTGTGGAATTCCGTAGTCTTCAGTTTGCTCAACAAAAAGCTGTTTGATGGACTCTACTTGGCTTGAAATTTCACCATCTGACATGATGACACCGTCGGATCTGCTCTCAACAATACAACCAGAGGCAACTTCTGAAGTCTCGGGTTGATTGACATTGGCACAAGAGGTTTCTGGTCTTACGGGATCTATGTCAATTGTCTCTGGTTCTTGAGATGACTTTGATGGTGCTGCATCTTGGTGCCGGGAATTGTCATCAGCTGTTGAAGCTGTAACAGTTGGAAAATTAGTTACTATATAAACTAAATACCTTCTAAACCTCTGCCAACAAAATAGAAGCACAAGCAAAATTTACTAGATCCAAGCAATTATTGTGTTATGACTAATACTGTAACTGATAGTTCAGATGGCTAACTTAACTCGGTTAAGGTGATCCATGTTAACAAGTTTCAAAGGTAAATAGACATTTATGTTATCGGTTAGACTAGTAAGCCATGTGGAAAGAGAGGTCGCTACTTGCCGAGGACTAAGACCCATTACAAGAGAGTTTGGTCACACAATCACATAAATGACATAACATATAGCTTACCTGCATGTGTAGCATCAGAACTCTTCTTCGGCCGTTTCAGTGCTTCATAACTTTGATCTAGATTAACCTCTGGTTGGACATTACGGAGTCTAGCACTTGCTCTTGTAAGAGTTCCCATCTGCACAACAGGATTTGATGGGAAAATAGATCCACCTAAATCGTCAGGCATATGCACAGGACCCCCTTGAGCCGCAATCTTATCACAGAACGTGACCAGTGCAGGGTCCATCTGGGATAACATTCCATGCACCTGGAGACAAGTAAAAGAGGATACAAATCCAATAATAATAATAAAAAAGCTTTGAGTAGTAGCTAAATCCCTGGGTGTAAATGAAAAGAGTAACATACCGCATCCCGAAGCTCATAAGCTCTACTAACAATCCTAGCACCATTGTAATCATCTCCATTATAAGCCTAAATTGTGGACAACAGAATACAGTCAACCATTGTAGTATTAGAACAATACATTAGAAGCTTGGTTAATTCAGATCATTTGCATGAATAATGCACAGTAAAAACTCTCCTAAAAGTGTCATAACTCATAAGCATTTGAGCAGTGAGTTGTGACATTAGTTGTTTTTCACAACTAGCGATCTCTTGCTGCAACCTACCAGAACCTAGGGTCAAATTCCACTTAAACTATGGCTTGGGTAGCTCCTGGTCCTGGTATAGGTTGGGCCAATCATGTATGGTAGCTTTGCACTACAAGTTTAAGGAGACGAGCCAAAGACCACTCTTCTCTATAAAGTATATATATTCACGTAAATATGATTGAATCTGGCATTACAATGATTACATTAACCAAAAACAAAAAATAAACCACTATAGTGGTCATCTTTTAGAACCAAATATGTTCAGGATGTGAGCTTGTGGTACTCTGTGATAGCCATCTGCAATTTTTATTTATTTATTTATTTTTGGGATTCTAAATTTCATGCTCGAACATTATCCTAGGAAATCTAATTTGCAACCTTACAAAATTTAGAAAGAAAAGTTAACCGTAAAATGCATGGTAAGAAGACGTGCCTTTGCATTGCTGACAATAAGATCTACATCTTGAACAAATACCGAACATGTAATATACTGCCCGGAGTCAACACGCTGTAGCAGAGTAGCTACATCCATAGGGTTCTGAATAATTGAGCGGTAATTTGGAGCATCTTCATCCGTGACTGGATAATGGAAGGCAGTAAAACGTTTATCATATAAAATCCTGCAATACAGGGAAAATACTAAATGAAGTGGGGGTAGAAAAATGGCTTGTAGTTATTCATCAAATTCCAGGCTAAATGGCTTCAGTTGAGATAAGGGATAAATACAGCAAACTACTTTTTTATTTCCACAATAGTTACGACTCCATATATATGTTTTCACCCCGTAAGTAAATCATTAATTTTAATGGAGAAATTAATTATTTTCTATTACATGCTTTGCACTTGGCATTCTTTGTTATCATAAATATCATACTAGAATCCAAAATATTAGTGAGAAATCGAAAAGATGAAGTAAAAAGAGAATTAAGTTTGGAGTTTTTTGGATTGTGAGGGTATTTGGGGAATTAAAATGGAAATGTCAAGTGCAAAGTACATAATGAAGATTTACAGATGGAGAGAAAACATATGGAGTGTAAATGTTAAGGAAATTAAAAAGTGTAGTCATGTGTTTTGAGACATCATAATTGGGTAGTAATCTGTTATTATCCTTTAGATTACAAATGAATCAAAGCTTGCCCGAATCACTCACTAGTCACTAAATCTTTAAAATACCCTAGGCTGCATTACAATGAGCTACACAAAATCACATGTCTAGTACAAGAAAAGTGAATTTTTCTTGAGTGTCACAAACCAAATAAACTTCTTTTTATTTCTTTTATCGACTCCTATCTTGAAGAAGCAATGAAGTATTGATTTGAAGGAGGATCCTAAACAAACAGATCTGGAGTTGTGATTACAATTTTCAATCATACGAGGCGTAGTGGTAAATTTGGACTCACTGAAAAAGTAATTGCAAAAAATTTCAAAAATATAATATCAAAGGTGAATTAAGAAACATCAGGTAGACTTTACCTGTTACAAATATCTCGAAGGCACATCCGTAGTCGACGAAGAGCGTGTTGCTCTGCTTCAACTTTAGCTTTCAGCTCAGATGCCTTTAGCCCACTCGCCACTTTTGGTGCTTTGGGTAGTTCAGGAAGGGGGGCTGTTTCATTCAGCTTTTTTGTCACGCCTTCCATAAAGACTGACAAAGCAGCTTGAATTAAACGTTCAAAAAACAAACATTTGTTTTCAGTTGATGGTTTGCCCAATTGATACCTGAAAAAAGATAAAACAAAATATGAGTATAAAACCAAGTTCAGGAAAGAAAGCAATTGAAATCAAAAGATGGTATTGGTGACATAAGAAAAACTAGCATCTAGCAATCAATCCGAAAAAAGTTTGTATTGAAGCAAAAAAGCTTGCCAAAAGTTTTATTTTTCAAGACATGTCTACCAAAACAGAAAAAATCATCTTACCATAGATAAATCTGACATCTATTTCATTCAGAAGTCCGTTATTTTTCTCACAGCAGCAATAATAACAGATTAATTAATCCACAGCTGAAAATTAAAATAAGATTTGAAAGGAACTAAATGATGGAATCTTTTTTTTTTTCAAAAGGAACTAAATGATGGAATCTAAAAATATATAGTTGCTTAAATAAGTAACATACACAGTACGAGGTGGAAATACTCTACAAAAATCTGGATCAACTTCTGAAATAGGAACTGAGGACGTCCCAAGTAATAATATGGGCAAGTCTGATGACAATTCTTCCAACAGAGTCAAGAGAACAGCTTTGAGCTGATCGTGTGCCTGCAAAATCAAATTGATAATACTTAGTCTAGTGACTCTAATGTGCTTGATCTGAAACACAACATAAAGAATAAAAAATCATAATTAATAGGTACACAACATTTGATTAGCAACAATAAAAATATAAACAAAACTCAGCAAGTGCTCACATTATCCCACCAAAGGTTAAAATGAGGTAAATAGAGTATCGACGGTGTTGCTCTCCTTGCTTCACCAAATATATGCACCAAGGCCTCCTCTGGTGTTTTAGCACTAGGATCAGAAAGAAGTGATGGAAGACCTAAAGAATGTACGGGAAATTTTTCCAGCTCATGTAAAACTGCCGGGCCGAGATGATCCTGTAAAACTAAAGCAGTAAGTACATTTAGTTTACAGTGCCCACAGAGACTAGACAGTTAATAGCAGAAAGTTCCCAGATAATTACCAGTCCAGCACCTTCAACACCGCACAGAAGAAGCCTAGGCCTGTACACAAGAGGAATTGCTGATCCGTATGAGAGCATTGACAGTTTGGTTAACTCTGATGAAACAGTAAGAGGGGCAAAGTTATCAGTTATGTGATCCATGGCCTTTTGAAGATGCATTTGCAAACATGGTGCAACAACTAAAGACAATGGCCTAGAGTGCACAATAGATCCTCTATGAGCAGCAGGGGTAATTGTCGACATGGCATCTATAAAGTGATGCTTCCCAACCTTTACTGAATCAACATCTATCACAAACTTATCATCACTTGTATAAACTTGAGGATACTTTTCGCGGAAAGCACGTATAGCGGCTTCAGTACAGAGAGCCTTTAGATCAGCACCACAATATCCTACACAACTAGCTGCCAGCTCTGATCTTAGTTCGTTTGAGGGAGGATGTTTCCATTTGCGAGTGTGAATATCCAAAATTTCAGCACGTGCCTCACAACCAGGAAGGGGAAAGTTGAACTCGCGGTCAAATCTACCAGGGCGACGCAGTGCTCCATCTATAGCATCAATCCTGTTGGTTGCTCCGATCAAAACAACTTGTCCACGAGAATCAAGGCCATCCATCAAAGCTAATAAAGTTGACACAATTGAATTGTGTATCTGCTCTTGTTTGCTAGATCTCACCGGAGCTAGTCCATCTATTTCATCAAAGAATATTATGGAGGGTTGATTTCTCTGTGCTTCTTCAAAAAGTAATTTTAGTTGTCTTTCAGCCTCACCAACCCACTTGCTAAGTACATCAGCACCCTTCCTCATGTAAAAACTGACTTTCTGGCCAGCCTTAGAAGCAGCACAGGCTAATGCCCTTGCAATCAATGTCTTCCCAGTGCCAGGAGGACCACATAACAACACTCCCCTAGGTGGAGTGATGTGATAACTAGCAAAGAAATCTGGATACAGTAATGGAAAGAAAACCATTTCCTTCAAAGCATCAATATATTCAGATAGCCCACCAATGTCATCAAAACTTACACTCTCATCAATCTGTAAAGGTTGGATATCCGCCCCTCCCTTAGAGCTAGGCCCAGCAGTTTGAATCCCTGAACTCAAGGTTGCAAAAGCATCACCCTGATGACCCCAACCGGATGCAGCAATATTCAATCCCAAATTTGTTGTCCCATTCATGTCTAGTCCCCCAAGGAGCCAAGGTGGGCCAGATCTGGCACCTCGGCCCCAAGGAATAGCTGGGCCTTGGTCTAGCTCGTCCACAAGAAGGGAATCATCAGATTCGTCCACCCTATTTAGACGATGCCGCTTATGGATTCGAGATCCACCCTTCCTCACATCCCTGCCAACCTTGGTACCCATTCCTTGATCCAATACCCTACGAGGTGATCTAGTTCTTTGCTTACCTTCTTCCATAGAGAATCTGCGTACCTCTGCTCGGTTACGAAGATCGTATCGCCTTCTTCCCTCTTGTTCTTCTTCACCTTCTTCATCATCACCATCTTCCTCTCCTTCATCTTCGCCTTCGCCATCACCATCACCTTCATCCTCATCCTCATCCTCATCCTCATCCACACCATTATCGTCAACCTCATTGCCATTTTCTGTTTCTTCTAGGACAACCTTGTCATCAGAAGTACCTTGCTCGTCATCCTCATCCTCCTCATCGTCAGATTGTAAATTTAACTGTTCTCTGGGATTTACTTTGGAACGGCGTGGTCGCAGTCCTTCACGCCTAGGCATTGATTTAGCCCCTGCAATCTTTTTACGCTTTAGAGATGAAAAATCATCTTGACTCACGCTATTATCCATCCGATTCCTCCTCAAAGGTCGGTATGTGGGTCTCTGAAACAAAATCATCTAAAGCTTTAGTCCTAAACAAAAAAATCATGCTTCACTTTTTTTCTTATGATGTGAAGGCCTCAAACCCTATCAAAGCAAAGACTAATTAACAGACCACCATCAAATTGCATGCTTGGGGAGAGCACATAAAACCTCACCATTAAGTCTTCATCCTCTGAACCAGAACTGTCGGTGTAATCTTCAAGGTTTACAGACATCCTCCTCTTTCGGGTAGAACGCCTAAGGTTGGTTGAGACTGACTGCAAGGAATATCATCAATTTCACAAATCACAATATCAGAAAGCCTGACAATTGAGAAAAGTAGTTGATGTTTTGATGTAGCTAAGTTTCAAAAGTCATGTATCTTAAGAATTGTGTAAGAACTAACCAGCCTTAACCAAGAATAGAAAAGTTTTATAAGCATGTTCCTGTCAGCAGATCATTGGAATCTTAAGCAAATAAATGCAGAACAATTAAAATTGTGATTCATTTTTTAAAATATCAAAACAAGAAAATCATGGATGGCTGAAAATATTTAAAATAAACAGTTTAAACCTCACTCATTTCCAGGTTTGTGTCTTCAAAAGCAAATACCAATAGTAGTAATAGTAAAAATAGGATAGAATTCATTTTAATGCATCTCAGCCCTTAAACCATCAGAGTGAAACAAAACATGTGAAGCTATGTTCTTTGTTAGTGAGAGAAAAATCAACCTTCTCTGTAAAGAGTAACACTCAAGATCATTTGATTTTGTCCGGCAATGTGAATAACAAAAAGAAAAAGAAAATACTTACACTAGTCTTTGGAGTTCGTACTGGTCGATTTCCAGGACGCAACATCTTTGCAATTTGTGAAGCTGCTGTCCTTGTCTTAGTCTTCCCTTTCTTGGAACGAATCATAGTTGGAGTGTAATACATGTATGCACGATTAAACATTTTCGGCCTCCTCCTGAGCCTATCACTTGTACGTACTGGCCCAGAAACAGGCTCATCGCCCTGGTCAGATCGTTTCGGATACATGGATAATGCTAGCTTTCGAGAGAACGTCCTCCCATAAACTATGAACACAATTTCTGTGTCAGTCTCATAGTCGAAACAAATAATTGATCAAATGTTCTCAAATCAAAACAAGGTTGAACCCTAGTCCAAACTCCTTTATAGAGAAAATATTTTGGCCAATATCAACAGAGTTCAAACGGTGTAGAGTTACCTGGTTTAAGATCTACTTGCAGCGTCGGAGAAGATGCTCAGTGCGGCGCCGGAGAATGAGCTCAGTGTAGCTCCGGTCAGATAGAGAGTAAAACCCAGGCTTTTTGGTTCGTGGAGGTTGTGTAAATAACAGGAGTCTGTTCTAGTCCTGAACTTTATGCCGCTGGTCCCTGAATTATATTTTATGTTTTTAAAGTACGTTTATTTTCATTTTATTTCACAAAGTTCCTATCGTTAAGTCTGGTAACGGAAATTATCAATTTTAATAAAAAAAAATAACTTTTAATATATAACTACCATTATACCCTCAACCTCCTTTCTTTTCCAGTAATCTCTTTATTTTCTAATTTCTTTTTCAGCAAACTTTTTTCTTTCTCTCCTCTCCATTCTTTTCCAGCACACCCTTTCCTCTCTCCTCTCTCTTTTTTGGCACACTTTCTCCTCTCTCCTCTCTCTTTTCCTGTCCCATTTCTTATCCATCCATTTTTTCAAATCACTTCCATAATGAAACCCATTTTGGTTGTTTGATTCCGATCCA
>JAYMTA010001199.1:0-21233 GCA_036897625.1 Pelargonium cotyledonis
AGTTTCCAAATTTTCCTACCTATATTTTTATAAGTTCATATAGTTTTTATACATTTGTTTAAGATTTATCTTAATAAAATAAAAATATCATAAGTTTCCAAATTTTCCTACCTGGATATTTATATCCAGCTGGCACCTGATATTAAATCCACAATTAATAATTATACATGTGTCAATCCAAATTTGTAGTTGCTTATCAAAATCAATTTCCCAACCGAAAAGAATATAATACTGGTCCAACCCAAAACATTAATGCTTAATTACATTGCCTATTTTAGCATTTAAAAGAAATCAATTTTTTGCTTGGTTGCAAAAATTAGACTGGTTTGGCTTCAAATTAATCAAAATCTAGTTTTACCCATTTCATATTATTGAGCAGTAATGGCCCATAGATAACCCATAGGCGATATCGGGCAAAACCCACTTGAGCTCGGGCCAAAAATGCAGCACCAATCGAGCTGAACATGAGCGATGACCAATGAATTATCATTGACCCGTCCGTTAACTCTGGTCAACGTATTAATTTGACATCTAATTTGATTCTCTTCATAGATTTGCAAACGAACCATACGTTGACTCATCTATCAGCTCTCTAGTCGATGGATCAATACGATCACTCTAACCCGACTCTCTTTAGAGATCTAATCAAATGACATATAACAAGAGCTCACCAATATGATAAGATTCATGTCATTGTATGAACTTAATGATCTACAAATGACCATAAAATGACATCCCAACACCATTTCTACTTATATTTTGAGGCATCATATGAAAGCAACTCTTAAGGTACAACCAACTAAAAGACTCATATACTAAACAGACATCCATTGTCACCATTTCTAACTCCAATAACTCAAAAAACTATAACCTAAAATATCATTCAATACTAGAATTCCATCGATCAAGTCCCGCAACGAGTGCTTGCAATTGGAAGATTATATCAAGCTGCAAGGGTCGTACTTGGGCAACTATCGACGCTGCAGGCCAAGATGTCCTTATAATCCCGGGATATCCTGAACGAGTCATAAACCTTCCCGTTGCTGCTCTTCTTGTACTCAAACAAGAGATCAGTATGGTTAAATGCTGTGAGTTTCGTGAACCCGAAATCATGGTCTTTGTAGATACTCCACACTGTTTGTGTGTTAGTGAACGGTGCAAGTCCCGCTCCAGCCCCACCAGCAACCACATGTATCGTCCCCTTCAAGTCGCCTTTATAGAAGTTCTTCTCATTCCTCGTGCAAGTGTGCTATAAAAGAACATGAAAATGTTACTTCCATTTCAAATTTAGTCATACAATAAGTAATTTACCAATAGTTAACGCAAAACGTGATGGTTCTCTACATGTTGACATAAACACCGTATAATTTAAGCACTGCACAAAGGTTGTGTACCTGGTAAATAGGGCATGTCCTTTCGTAATTGTGCACATGGCCATAAACGGCAATGTCAACCTTGTACTTTTGCCATAGTTTCTGAAGATTGTCCCTCCCCATCGGCTCGTTAAATGAGCCTTCTTCAGCGTAGTACTTATTCGAAGAATAACCCAAAACCCGATGTGCAAGGAAGATGAGCCATGGTTGCTTCCGTCTATCTACGGTTGATAGGCAGTGCTCGATAAACTTGTATTGCTCCGTCCCCTCCCTCCAGTCATGTTCTGTATCCGCCACGCAGAACCGAAACATGCCATAGTCAGTTTTGTACCTGCCATAAAAAAAATTAAGAATAAGATAGAACAACCCTGTATAAAACCCCATCTAAGGACTATTTTCATTTTTCATACCAGAAATTAGCTCTGTTCTCTGCAGGAACATAGAACATTGTCTCAGCCACTACGCCACATTCACCCCCCGAGTCTATGTTCCCATAGAAGGATCCCGAGCCAGGCCAGTCGCGCTCGTGGTTGCCACTGAAAGGAAGGAACCCGAAACCATGTTAATCATACCAAAAGACGAGCAAACTCTTCAGTAAAGAGTGTGCATAGACGAAATGACCATGAACCTTGCAATCATGTAAGGCATGGTTGAGGCTATTGGCTCGACCTGGGAAGTGAACTGATCCCACTGTGAAATGTATCCGTTCGCATAACATAAATCCCCAATATGGAAGACTATATCCATGTTTTTCATGTCTTCAATTAGCTGCTTAGTAGTGTTGTGAGCCCCTGACTGGTAATTGTTGTATTCATTCGAACCATCAACTTCAAACTGCAACGTCGGGGAGATAAACCACGAGCTTCTTAGTATTTGAATGAAAAGAGATCGAAAAATAAAACATCACAACTGAAAATGAATAACAAAAGGGTTCATGTGCGGTGTGCACGCTCGATCTAACCTTTCCCATGTCACCAAAGATGACCACTCGTTGTAGAGAGTTTTGCCCGGGATAAGGAGATGCTCTAAACGTGTATTCGCGACTCCAAACATATTCGTCATTTGATAATATATGCCCCAGTCGGTATGTATACCTACATGATCATCAATAGAATATTAGGACTCGAATTCATCAGAATCTGTCGCACGTAGTGAACAATATTTTCTTGTAAACGATGTAACATACAGAGCATTGGGCCACAAGTCCTTAAGAAAGCTAGTGTGTATAAATCCGGGATCACGCCACCCTACTGTCCTTGCAGGTGCACCTGCACACGTACATCGACCAATCGAATCATACAAAATTTAAAAGGGTAAAGAAACAAACTCGAGTAGAAAACCGGGATAAAAGAATCATTAAAAATATCAGTTAGTTCGTTCACTTTCACAATCCAGTATCTTATTATTCTTTCTAGTTTCTACACATTTCTGACGAAAAACTTAAGCTCATAGTCCAATCCATGGGTCATTTATAGGCCTTATTTCTACGTATATGTGAAATTATCATTGCCATTGTGTATTGAATCATTACTCCATATCTATGCAAACCATTTTATATCAGTTCACATATATTTGACAAAGGTAATCAGACAAAAGAACATTACGTACCACACATGCTACTACGGTCAAAAGTCAATGTTCCAGCTGGGGCGCGCATTCGGAACCCATCCTTTGGACCCCATTCGACAAATGCTTCGGCTTCATCTATCCCATATTCACTTGTCCATGTTACAGTCATCTACGCAATAAGTAATAATGTAATTAGTCACAAGTAGATAGGAGCGTAGCTCCGGGGAGTTACAGGACACGCGCGGGACTTACTTCATTCCATTCTTTTCCGTGCGCTAAGCGTGGATAGACCGGAGCTTTGGGGTTTTCAAAAGCTACTGCTTTTGACACAGCTAACAGCTTTGGCTGTAATGGAAAAGTTATTGCAAAAATTGGTCAAAACTAAAACTGATGAAGAAAAAATCAGTGATGACCAATAAGTAATGCATATAGCTAGTTGATCGGTCTAAAAGCTACAAATACTAAAACTATCAACTGATTTCAACTTATTCCAATCAATGGCTCTATAAGGTTTGGCAAGACAAATAAATCATCTAAGAGAGATTAAGGGGGAGAGTTTTCCACGTACATTGGACAATCCACCGGAAAATAGTGCAATAGAAAAATCTGATCTCTGGTTGATCAATTGAAGCTTCAACTTTCCTTTTCCTGTATCTGTGTACTCGGGGGTTTGGCGATTTGCATACTGGAACTGCGAAAATGAAAAGACGAAACCGGTAAATTTTGGTGAGCAATCAACAACGAATACTCTTAGCTAATCTGTGTGACATTGACATACCTTAATAGGTGCAGTACACAAGAGTGGAGCAACAACTTGCCGGTTTTCACTTGGGCAAGTAGAAGCACTGAAAAGTGTAATAAATGGTTCCATTTAGATTAATACATTTACGAGTTTATAACATAATGGTGATACATGCTTAAATATATAACAAAAAATTAATATTACCTGAAATTGGCAGGAGAGAAAACACCAATCCAATCATAAAATGTTGGGTTTGGATTGTGGAAGGACACAGTCACCCACTGTTTAGTATGGCCCTACAGCAATGAGAAACCTTGAGTTAGTCTTCATATTAGAGCTGACAATTTGGACCCAAACTTACGGCAGATCTGGCACTTCGGGTTTTGGGTTTGGGACGGATTTTTTCGGGTATGCGCTGAAAATGTCTAACCCAAATCCAAGAAGGAAGGGATGCGCGTGTTTGCGCAACACAGCCCGGAAATCGTTCGGACCTATTTTGTCTGGCCTGAACCCGCAAAATGTGGGTTGGTTTTTGAGAGCTCACAGGTTTATCCCAGGTCAATCAAAATATAGCTGATTAATTTACAGTTCGGATTTGTCAGGAAGATGTGCAGATCGGGGTAGGATAGGACTTTTCAACCTGAACCCGACTCGAAATCTGAATTTCGAGCTCTACTCTAGGTCCTCTATAGTAGACATTCTTGGGCACAAACTAGATTTACCGAACCCTCACAAAACCAAAAGTCTAAAAACACGACACAAGCGACGTGCATCAATCTTTTGCATATCGAGTTGGTAGATACAGTCAAAAAGCTTACTCCATATCCAAGAACCGTAGGAGAGACTTTGACATAAGCATTGTTGTTAAAAGCTTCTACGGTATTCTGAATGTCAATTTTTGACAGAGGATTATCTTCATGATGCATTGCACCACTGAGGCTCGCTAGAGCCAACAGAATCGGCAACACGATCACCCCAAGAACTCTCATTTTCCCAATACCTGAAATCAACCCAACAAACGAACAAAACATTTAATAAGTAAACATCCTTTTCCGAATCAAAAACCAATGTACAAACAACAAAACCCAATTTCTAGAAGGCACAACCACAATACAAAAGGGCTGTTCAATGCTCGAGACTCTCCTACTTTTGTCGACTCGAACGGAACCTCAACCAAGGCAACAATTTTACCGTTGTGCCAAAGCACACTCTCAAGGAAGGCACAACACTGAATTCAACCAAAAAAGCTACATGCTATCTTGGGACTATATAGAATATAGATACACAAAAACAAACCCACAACAGAAGACCTAAAATCAAGCTCAAACAAATTTCAAAATTGTATCTTTCCCACAGTTCACAGTGAAGAATCCAAACAGAAACTAAAAAGCAATTAATAATTACACATAAAACTAGTTTAGGGCAAATGTTAGGGCACTGTCCCTTAAAAATTAGGTGAGTATGTCAAATTACTAAAACTACCCATTTCACATAATGGCAACAAAATTCTGAAAATTGAAAATGTAAGTGAACCAAGTACCTTAACAAAACTTGAGCTGATAATGAACCAATCTGTTGAAGAAATGGGTATTTATAGAGTTTTATGAAGATTTGTATGTGAATCTATAGAGATCAGATGAGGTTTAAGAAAAAAGATTGAACTGACCTGTTCTAGTGTTCTTCAACACTAGGACACTTGTGCTGTGATGTCACGATATATATAGTTTCTCTACTACTTATATCTGAGCTAACCAAGATAATTACTTTTTATAAATATAAATAATTTATTGACATTTTTTTTTTTAAACTAATGAGTTGAATTATACAATAGGAGTAGCTCTCTCCTGTAAAGCTCACCCCACTCCACCCCAACCGATGCAATAGGATTTAAACCCACAACCTCTCACATGAAGATGTGTGTTCTTGACCATTGCGTCATCCCCTAAAGGATATTTATTGACACTTACTCTTTCCATTTTCTATTTTTAATTGTACATATATTATAGAGATGTTATTGAAAAGATTAATTCAATAAAGTCACTTAACTTTATCACGAGAAAAGTCAATATTCTAAAAAACCATTTTAATTCTAAATTAGTAAAAAAAAAAATTATATAGTTTTTGAGTTATTTTATTGAGGATCCAAAACTAGTTGATGTTAATTATGACGTGTTAAACACAATATGGGCTTGGATGGTCCAATTTTGATCAAACTGCACAGTCCGATCATAATCAACCCGGTTTCACCTCCTTTTTTAGCCAAATTAATTTAATTTTGATTAAATTGGATTGTTTTGCCCCTGATTAACCTGAACATGAATGATCATTTCACCTTATTTATGACGTGTATTTTCTTCGAAAGCCCCTCCGCCTTATAGGACCCCTCCAAACTCGTTCTCGTGGCCCAATTAAAGCCCAAACTACCCTTTTGCAGGTGGTCGCAACTTATAAAGGGGTCATGTTTGTAAGGATCCATCTGCGTCATCTTTGTAGGCATCCCAATGGGGTTTGATGGGCGTCGTCAATCATGTGATCCGTGTCGACTTGCGGGGAGGTTGAGGCAGGTCCTAATTATGTCTCGAATGGGTTCAATGACTTATTTGATTAAAGGTGAAAGTACTAGGATAAAAGGATTGAAACAATAATCAATAAAGTATTTTGGGATGAACCAGTCCAATTGACGATCAGATATATAAAGGGTTGGTTTTTTTAATTTGTCATATAGACAATAGATCCACAATGACGACCCTTGGTTGGAGTAATATGTCTGGCCATGGGGGGTTGTTTGGTTGATGCACGGTGGAGAGAGTGTCATCACGTGCGGACGAGTCTACGTGCCTATTGGTGATCTCGGTCTTGGAGGCTAGTCCTCCCGCTAACTCGAATCAAGTCACTAGGTAGACTCGGATTGACCCAATAGGGGGTTTGAGCAAGAAATCTTGTAAGGTGTGAGCATGAGAGATCATAATACAATATTAAGAGTTGAGTAGTTTTGAGGCTCTACCTATTTAAAATATTCTAGATAAAGCTAATTATAAAGAAACGTCTTACAGGGTGTAGTATAGAGTTCGTAAGCCATGTAAAAAATAAACTAGAGGGAGAGAACATAAATTATTATATTCCCGTAATCAGAAAGATTTGCTTAATGTATATTACCGAGAAGGTTTTCCATAGTTCTTAAAATATCAAGCAAGCTCCCTATTATTAGAAAGTTAGACTTTTGCTTATTTTTTAGACTTTTTAGAGCAATTAGGTAGTCATGTAACTAATACTTGTAGTATTGATTTCTTTTGTTTTTGTAAATTTAATAGGTCTTTGCTTTTGTCTTTGGATACAAAGTAACATAGAAAAAATAGAAAATCCCCTTTTCAGCTTGATGTAGGTACTAAAAGAGTCTAGAGAGAATAAAAATAAATTAAGTAGAGGTGTTAACTTTATCTCTTTAGGGGGGATTGTCTAAGGTCTCATCTTCTATATTTTAGAGTATAGTAACAAAAGGAATACTTATTTGTTAAAACTTAGATAAAATACCCAATTTGTTCCCCTAATTTTGGTGTTTTGACCTAATTTGTCCCCTAAACTTTGTTAACCAAAAATAGTACTAGACATTTGTGTTTCGCCCCAAATTAGTCCCTGAACTTTGCTTTGACCTAAAAGGGTCCCTAAAATTTCACATATTGACTCGAAATGGTCCATGAACTTTCACATATTGAACCAAAATGGTCATTGCCATTAGAGCCTCTATCAAAAGTTCAGGGACTAAATTGGGTCTATATGCGAAAGTTCATGAACCATTTCGAGACAAAACAAAGTTCAAGGATCAAATTGGGAAAAAACATAAAAGTTCGTGGCCTAATTTTGGTTAAAAAAGTTCAAGAACCAAATTATGACAAAACACCGAAGTTCGGGGACCATATTGAGATTTTTACCTAAAACTTATTACATTCGTTAGTTTTGGGAGGTAAAATGTGTTGCAATTGTATACTTATAATCTTATAAAGTACAACTATAGCCACATAAAGTCATAGTGATTAAAAAGTAGGGGAGTACTAATTTACTGAATGATTCGTGAAAACTTAAGGGTTATTCTTAAAAAAAACTCGAGCAAGGTCATTACTATATACTACTCTCTTTGAGATTTTTTGCTCCTATCTTTTGAAATTAGTCTATATAATTTAAGGAATTAGGTTAGTTATAGGAGATGAGAACTAGGGTAGCCCTATTTCTCTTACTATTATTATAGAATTTTCTACTCTTTGTCCTTTTTTTGAATAAAAGCCTTCTAAGGATAAGTTATTGGTAGACACTTTACTACTCTGTCTAGCTTACATAAAGCATTAGGAAAAGAGGCAAACTTATCCTAGCGATTATGCATTAGTTGAATCCAAAAGAAGCCCCTATGACTAGAAAGTTTGATTTTTTTTTTTTTTTTGTTTTTTGAAATTGAAAGTAGTATTTACTCTAAACTATCCTTAATTAAGTATATGAGGACACTTTTCACTTTTAGCCCCTCGGAACGGTACAAACGCCACGTGTCGATAGACATAAGGAGGAGCAACTTGTGTTGGGATCTAGTGAGAACGGCATCACCCGAGTTTGTCCGTCAACTTTGAGTTGACTCGATTGACCTGCTGGGTACTCGTGAGTGAAAATACTTGTAAGCAGTGACGTAGACGTTCCTAGTTGGTTGTTGCGGCAAGGTGCCACGTGGAAAACATGGAGCGGGAGACGAGACCAACATAGTTTGGCATGTTCTATTTTTTTTATAGTGTTTTTAACATTTCAGACTTGTTTGTAATCCGATTATATTCTCATTTGAGCTGTTCTTTCTGTTGAAATAAACTCTTTGCTATGACAAACATATTGAGCATGTCCAAGGGATTCAAATTATTTCCGTCTCTAATGTGGGTTCAACTCTACATCAAACAATATAATTATGTAATATCAACGCCAAAGTTGAAAGTTGTGATTTCTTTTCAAAATTTTCACACTTTTGGTAAGTTTGGTTCAAAAGTTCCTTGATTTGCCCCCCTAACTTTTATATCGTAACGGAATTTTGGGTGAAAATGAACAAATTAGGCTAATTAGCAACTCAAATTGGAAAACAAAGAGAATCAAAAAGAGAAACCAAAATAACCAATGGGTTGTAGCTCATTTGCAACGCATGCTGAGATTGTAGAAAGAACTCTCGAGTTCGATCACCACTAAACACACTTATGAAAATGGGCGAGGAGCCTTTACAATGACTAGGCACCGAACTGAATTAAACCGGTGGCTTATATCCAAGAGAGTGTTCCATTCCATAAATCAAGCTTTTTTATATATATATGAGAAGAAGCACTTTCAACACAAAGGTTTCTAGTGATATCCAAAACAACTAAGAAGCAAGGCTCATACTAGGACAACTATCCACATTGCAAGCCAACAAGTCCCTATAATCTCTGGATATTCTAAATGAGTCATACACTTTTCCATCACTGCTCTTTTTGTACTCAAACAACAGCTCTGAATGGTTCATTGATGTGAGCTTCACAAACCCAAAATCATAGTCCCTGAACACACTCCATTTGGCCACATTCTCACTGAATTCTGATAGACTTGCTCCTCCACCCCCAGCTACTACATGGATTGTCCCTTTCAAGCTGCCCTTGTAAAGGCTCTTCTCTTTTCTGGTGCAAGTGTTCTATACAAACCATACAATGCTTCATTAGCTATAATGCAAGTGTTGTATATATATTCGTTTAATTTTGCTAAGCAACGTATATGCGTAGACAAGAGCAATATGTACCTGGTAAATGGGACATGTCCTTTCATAGTTGTGTACATGGCCATAAATGGCAATGTCAACCTTGTACTTCTGCAAAAGTTTCTGAATATAGTCCCTCCCCATTGGCTCTCCGAATGACCCTTCTTCGGCGTATAAGCTGCTAGACGAGTAGCCCAACACTCTATGCGCGAGAAAGATGAGCCAAGGTTGTGTTTGCCTGTTGACAGATGCAAAGCAATGTTCGATAAACTGGTATTGCTCCGTCCCTTCCCTCCAATCATGTTCTGTGTTTGCTACGCAGAAACGGAACATTCCATGATCAACGAAGTACCTGGAAATGAGAAAAGAACAATGGCTTATTGTGAGCAACAATGCTAAGAAGTGTTTTGCATAGTAAATCTACAACTATAAACAATACTTGACCAAATAGAGCTTCATTTTCTTAACATTTTGATTGTAACAAGGAAAGAATATAAAGAATATAATCACGATGTTCTCTTACCAGAACTTATTTGGATTCTCTGCAGGAACATAGAACATATTCTCAGCCAGCACACCACATTCTCCTCCTGAATCTGAGTTCCCGTAAAAGGATCCTGTTCCAGGCCAGTCACGCTCGTTGTTTCCACTGGAACGGACAAAAACAAAACCTCTTCAATCATACCAGAAAATGAGTTTACTCTTCAATCAAGCTCGAGAAAAAGTTACTGTATACAAACCTCGCTATCATGTAGGGGATGGTTGAGGCAATAGGCTCAATCTGAGCAGTGAACTGGTCCCACTGTGAAATATATCCATTTGCATAACTTATACCTCCAATGTGAAAGACCATATCGATGTTCTCCAAGTCCTCAATTAGTCGTTGAGTAGTATTTTGCGACCCTGGCTGATAAATGTTATTCTCATTCGAACTATCAGCTTCATACTGCAAGGTAATAAAAACACATGTTGTAAACTTCACGTAAGCACATATTAATACACATCATGATATGATGAGATTCACAACATTCTAGCATTTAACATATCGGTAGTTATGTTGCAAAGACAAGGACACAAGATACAGGACACGACAAGACACGGATATGGACACGGCAACATGCAATTTTTATAAAAGGAGGTATTGTGAAGAGGAATTATACCTTTCCCATGTTACCAAAAATGACTACTCGCTGCAAAGACTCTTGTCCAGGGTAAGGAGGTGATGTAAAATTGTATTCACGGCTCCAAACACGTGCGCCGTTGAGTAATCTATGTCCCATCCTGTATGTATACCTACATAATCCATAAGAATATTTAGGTTTAGATGCATTTACAGCTTAAGAATGCGCGGGAAACCACAAACCTACTGATAATTTCAAGTAAAAAAAAAATAACTTTCTGACACTCAATCATGCACTGTTTTTCATTATCGCCTTTATTAATCAAAGAACTTGAGATGTTTACTGAATTCTCCAATTCACAAGAATCTTGAACATCTATATGTAAATTACAAATAACAATATGCTAATCCTTATAGCAGATATAACATACAGTGTGTTAGGCCATAAGTCTCTCATAAAGCTAGTGTGTAAAAACCCAGGATCCCGCCACCCTACAGTTCTTGCTGGTGCACCTGCATGCATAAACTGATCATGTGAATAGTATAGAATCAAAAGGTATACCGTTTTAACAAATTGAAGAAACTTATAATTTCAAGAGGAAGTCCAACCGGAAAACCAGCAAAAGACGACTAAAAAATTTGTTAATCCAAACGTGTTCAATCCGATGCCTTGTTAGTCTTTGTGTATTACTGTTACAAGATTGGTAAAAAAAACATATATACATAATTTGAGAAGCCATTACAATTTGACAACATCATGACTACATATCCTTCTGAATCCAATTATAACAGTAACATATGAGAAGCCTATATAATTTCAATTTAGTTCTCAATCATATCTTCATCAGCAAATTGAGTAGATTTATAAATGTGTTTCACACAAACAAAAGACACAAGAATAAAAAACGTTACGCACCACACATGGTACCGCGATTAAAAGTCAAAGTCCCTGCTGGGGAACGTACACGTGGTCCGCCCTTTGGACGCCATTCAACAAATGGTTCGGCTTCATCTAACCCATATCCACTTGTCCATCTCACAACGATCTGAGTATTTAGTTACAAAGTATTATTAATAACTAGTAGAAGTGACACAAAGTAAGATCACATCAGTAATTCGTTGAGCAAATATTGTATAACATATGCCAAATTGCGCAGAAATAAGTAGTTTTGGGGAGTAACAATATGAAAAACTTACTGTATTCCATTCTTTTCCTTGTGATAAGCGCGGAAAAGCTGGAGCTTTCGGATTGGCAAAACTTAATGATTTTGACACGGCTACCAGCTTTGGCTGAAAGAAATCTTGCTAAATTAATTTGATCAAAAAACTTGAGAACAAATAAATTTGCATGTAATACAAAAACAGAGTCTTTGTTTGACAGTTCACGAACAACCAAATGCTTATGATTTCAAATATTTGAAGCAAACATGTAACAATCATTGAATATATACAGTTTGGTTCATGCAAGGCAAAGAAACCATCTACTACACATATGCACATAATATGACACAGACAACTATTCACATACATTTGATAATCCACCGGAAAATAGTGCGAAAGAAAAATCCGATCTCTGGTTGATTATTCGAAGCTGCAATGTTCCTCTTCCTGTACTTGTGTAGTGGGAATTGGAGTAATTTGCATATTGGTACTGCAAAAGTTGAGAGAGAGAGATCATTCACTTTTAGTGATCATTTTAGGCTAAGTAAAGCAGTTCCAAGTTGGTCAACTACAAAATGGTCATGGAAAAGCAGTGTGGCACAAACCTTAATAGGTGCATAACACAATAGTGGAGAGAGGACATTCGGATTTTCCCTTGGGCAGGTGGAAGTACTGAAAAGTATGAAAAACGCCTTCAGAACATTAGAAAATGAACATATATATGATGTAATCCCGGGAAGAAAAAAAATTAACAAGCTGGACTAATTTTCAGCAGAAAGCAGCAACAATAACAGAAACAACAATAAATATAGAACAAAATATTTGTATTACCTGATATTTGCGGGAGAAAACACTCCAATCCAATCATTATTTGATGGATTTGGAGAGCTATAAACCAAAGTCACCAAGTCTGAATTACGTCCCTATGAGAGAAAAAGCTTGAATCAAAATCAACCCTCACTTGTGGGCACGAAACCTTGAAGCCTTACAAGATTTATCTCAGAGGAAAAGTGACGTTAAATCTTTTAGGAGTGCACTTAAGTTGGCATATACATTTGCATTGAGCCATTGTTTTAAGAGAGAATCAAAGAAGAGACTATGCAAAAGAAACTTACTCTTATTCCAAGAACAGGAGGAAAGATTCCAACATAGGTCCCACGATGAAGAGCAAGTCTTGCCCTCTTGATATCAATTTTAGCAAGAGGATGATCCTGATGATCAAGAGATGTTGCTCTACTGAGGCTCGACAGAACAAACAGAACAGGCAACATGATGACCCCAAAAACTCTCATTCTTTTCGATCTTTGAAATCAACATAAAAGAAGCTACATAAAATTCAGAAGCAATTAAGAAAGGTTCTCCACATAACTAAGGAGTCGATGATATACTAATGCCACTAAAGAAGCAACATATTGCCTCATGAAAAAAAAAAAAAAAAACAACAACAGCAACAACAATAACAGAACAGAAAAGCTAGAAGCAAGCTCTAGCAAAGTTGACAACTAAATCTAAATAAGATATAAATATAAAACTTTTGGGCACAAGTAAGAAGTCTTCTAGTGAAATTTAAGTATATATACGGGTCTATCAGAATATGACACTGTATACGTAACCCATTAAAGATTCATTGAAACCAAAGACTACCACAACTTGGATGTCATCAAGTTCCATATTCACTAGTTTGAGAGCTGGACAGCAACGACGATACATAAAATACAATATGATATGAGAAAAGTGCGTACATTAGTGGCTATGTGTCAACTTTACTGATGACAGATAAGAACTGGAGTATAATGAAAATGATAGATGTGGGTGTGGGCTGGTGAGAAGTGACTTATTGGCGGCATGGCGTGGATTTTATTGGAGTCTTTGATGATTTGAATAGAAAGATAAAGGTGGTGAGGTTGTTAAAAGATTCAAAAAGAATGTAAAATCCAGGAGTAGATGGAGTGTCATCTTTCTACGCTTGCATAGCCTAAAGAACATGGGTTTTGTTTTGTTTTTGTCTTTCTTGTTTCAACTATTAATACATTCTGAATTTTCAAATCTTATAATGAACAATTCTGTTTACAGCCCTGTATTTAGTATTTACCAGTAGTAGAACACTTGAAATTAATGACAAGAAGTTGGGGACTTTGGCTTTGAGAGGTTCATGGTCACTTGGGTCTTGATAGTGAGGTTAGGATGCTAGTTTGTTGCATTTCCATGGCACTTCATGAGACTATTGACGCCAATTGCTTCGAGTGTCTTAGTTCTCTGTTTTGTGAGGCTGTTGATATCACAATTGTGTATGCATAAAAAACTTCTAATATCTAATATTACCTCAAAGATTAATCTTGAACCTTCAGATCAGAGATAACCAGTAGACATAAAAAAAATAGTTCAATGAAGGGAAAGGAAGTATCCAATCCATTTTTATATATACTTTTCCTATAATAAAATATCCCAAAGATTAACGCTTAAAATTGTTTTGCTTCTACAAGCCATGCAAAGTTGGCTTCTGCCTAAACTTAAACCTAACTCCACCATTGTGGTTTCATATAATAAAGTCACAGGATTTAAACTCAAGATGTTCTCATGATAGCATGCTATCATTTTGGAGAAATACTTTCTTGATTCCAAACTCATAAAAAGGAGTTTGGGACATTGAGAATATTAAATCAATTTAAAGATATTAATCCAAGATCCTCAGAAGATGACCATGAAAGTTGGGGCAAAAGCACCTGGTATTCATGATTCCTTATTCAACAAAAGGTAACAAAATGTTTCTTTAAATCCAGATCAAGATGATGGCGACGTACTGGAGCAACTATCCACAATGCAAGCCAAGAAGTCCCTATAGTCCCTAGATATTCTGACTGAGCCATACACCTTTCATCACTGCTTCTCTTGTGTACTCGAACATTAGGTTCATTTGATCAAATGCTGTAAGTTTCACAAACCGTCAAACCCGTGGATTGTCTCGTTCAGTTGCCCTTGTAATAGTTTCTCTCTTTGTTGGTGCAAATATATATTCTGCAGCAATAAAAATTACGGCTAAATAGTCAGTTACAAGAATGCAGTGACAACATAAGATCGTCGTGTGAAGTTGTTATGAGCGTACCTGGTAAATGGGACATGATCCTTCATAGCCGTGGGGATGGCCAAAGATGGCAATATCAACCTTGTACTTTTGCCAGAGTTTTTGAAGCCTGTCCATCCCCATTGGCTCCACAGATGATCCTGGTCCTCCAGCTCTGGAACATGCCACAGTCAGTAGGGTACCTGATCAAAGAAATTAATAAAGTGTCAAGACAAACTCAGTGTTTTTCCTTCAAATCCAAACATATAGCTTCTTTTACCTTGTCCTTCTCATCTATTCCCTCAGATATGCAATACTGATCAAACTTAAGCTTAGGCGCAAACGAATTTCCGTTACAAATCTGCCGTCGTCTCAGTGAATTCCGACATCTACATCCTCGGCGGCCGCATCTCCACCGCCCAAGACGGTACTGTGTAGTATGCCGATGATGTTCATCGCATTGAAGCAACCTATCGTCAAGTGTGCATCTCTTGACGGCAAGATCTTCCTATTTCTGGTGCTCACCGAAGATCTTCTCCGCCGCAGTAACGCAGAGCTCGACCCAAACCCTATTGCGGAGAAAGTAATACTGGACGTCTTCGATCCAACTCTCTCAAAGTGGATACACAATACAGAAAGTAAGGCAAAACAGCCTGATCGGTTGAGAGGCATTGATCCGGTGTTTCCTGTGATTGCAGATCCTCATAACCATCTTCATTTCAATTGTATGTATCATATTATTGAAATTTCATGAGAACCATTATAAACATATATCCCAGCAGCTCTATGGGTAAAAACAAGTTTTTTTTTTTTTTAACAAAATCAGTAATATGAATTTGTTAGTTCCTTGTCTTATTAAGCAAGAAAAAGGTAAACAAAAACAATTGAACATGATAGACATATCACCTATTAAGCAAATTCCTTTCTGCCAAAAAAATGCAACAAGTTTGTTTATACATAAAGCAATGCACAGACTAATTCAGCCCAAAAACGTTTATGCATTCAAACCAACCCAATTCTTGAATGCCACAAGAGCTTCCCTTTTTCTGTTATTTTTTCCCAACTTTGATACTTTGAGCTTCTTATGTTTCTCCATGAACACAGGCTTTTACCTCCCTTTGTCCCCCAAGATTTTCCTTTCCTGACATTTCTCAACAACTTGCATCACTGCTTCGAAGAAACCGCCTTTAACAAAGGCATACAGGAATGCATCAACCAAGCTGTGCTCAAATTTGACGCCCTTCTCTGTATCGGTTGAAATGTTTTGTTGAACCTCCTTCCACAACATTAAAACATTCGAATATTTCTCTGCAGTAACATATCCATTTATAAGAGACAGATATGTCTGGTCATTCGGTTCATATTGCAAGAATATCATTCTTCTTAAAGTTCTTCTCGCATCATCCAAATTCTCAACCTTACAGAAGGCATGAATAATTGAATTCCAGTCATGAGTACCCACTTCAATCCTAGGGTCCCCAACAACTTCGTCTAAAAAAGTTGCCATTAACTCAGGACGGTGATTCTCTACTAACCCGGTCATTATAGTTAAGTAACTCCTCATCAAGTCAGGAATTCCCGACCTCCTCATGTTCTCAAACAAGGAAAAAGCCGACTGAAAATCTTGGCTCATCATGGATGCATCTATTAAACCATCATAGTTTCCAGAATCCAATTGCAGCCCCGAACTGCTGATTTCCATCACCAATTGAGTTGCTTCAGCGGTTCGTCGCTCTTTACAGTAACCCTTCAAGATTGGCACATACACACCGAGCCCCACATAACCTCCCTGCATTCTCATTTCTTCAAGAATGCTGTGTGCCTTACTTGAAAACCCAAGATTGACACAAGCATTGACAACACCGAAACCAATAGATCCATCAGCCACGACCATTGAAGGCTCCAACTTTTGGGCTTCAATAATCAATTTTGACAAATCCTTAATACTTCCATATTGAAGAAATCCTCTGACAACTTCACGATATGTTTGTTCACCAAAATTTGAATCTTCTCTATCTCCTTTTCTCACACTATGCAGAAGAGTAGCTGAAACTAATTTTATATTGCCCGACTTAATATACCCGCTAATCAAATTACTGTAAAAAAAACATCTGTTTGAGAAACCAAGCCCATCCATCAGAACCTCCAACTGTTTTATCTTTTCTGGAAGCCCCTTAAGTGCATACAAATAAGCAAGAAACCCAAAACTCAACTCATTAGGCCGAAGACCCAAAACCGACATTGTCTCCAAAACCTTCTCCGCATCACTCTCCGATTCAAGATCACAACAACACCCCTCCAGTGCAGCATTACAACCCACCAAGTCGGGTTTCATAAAATCCAACTTCTCGCCCACAGCAATCCTACAGTTCTCATCGAAAACCCTCAAGAAAGCAGCAAAATTACCAGACCTCCTACTAATTTCAACCAACAAACTGCCCCACAACCCAAAAGGCACAAAGTACCTATTTTTAAACAAGCACTCAACCAGAGCAAGTGCAGGACCAGCAACATTAGCAAGTTTCATGGAATTAAGCACAGATTCAATAGTTTCATGCTCTATCAATCTTGGGTTTTTCTCAATCACATAAACAACAGAAGCAAAAGCCCTCTTCAAATTGTGGGTGTCACCAAGTGATGACAAGTGAGTGATGAGAGTGTTGGTGAGGGACTTACTTGGGAAAACAGAGTTCCTGGTGAGGATTTTGAAGGACCTCCATGCCTCATCAGTGTTGCTGGCCTGGAGGGACTTATGGAGGGTGGACTGAAGGGTGGTCCTGTTTTCTAGGGTTAGGGTTTTGGGGAGGTTGGTGGTGGGGATTGAGGAAGATTGTGGAGTGGTTGGTTTTGGAGCAAAAATGGAGGGTTTGAGGAAGGAGGAGAGAGACGGGTTTTGAGATTTGGTGGAGAAGGGTCTGTGTGGGAATGTTGAGAGTGCTCTTCTCCACATTTCTCAGATCAAAAAACGGAGAAATTTTCAAATTCTAGCTATCTGCCATATTGCCATGAATGTGGGTGCTGTTTAAGGTCTGAAACCTGATTGTGTAACGTTTAAATATTCAGCATCACACGCTTAATCAAAAAGCTGGAATAGCTCAGTTGGTTAGAGCGTGTGGCTGTTAACCACAAGGTCGGAGGGTCAAGCCCTCCTTCTAGCGATCTTTTTGCACTTTTATCCTCTTTTTCCTTCGTTTTTCTATTTTGCTACCAGCATTTTTTCAGTTTTTTCAGTTTAATCCTCCAACAACCAAAATTATTTTCAATTTTGTTTGCAACATATTTTCAGTTTAATTCTCCTTTAGCTTCCTTTTCCTTCTTTTTTCTATTTTGTTCCCAGCAGAATTCCACATTTTTCAATTTAATCCCCCAATAAACAAAATTATTTCAATTTCGTTTCTAGCATATTTTCAGTTTAATCCTCCAACAGGCAAAATTATTTTTAAATTTTGTTACTAGCAAAATTTCAGTGTTTTTGAATTAAATCCTCCAACAAGGTAATTTATTTTAGATTTTGTCAATAGCATATTTTCAGTTTTCTCAGTTTAATTCTCTAATCATCAAATTACTATTATTCGAAAAAGATGTGTACGTCGAATTCAAATTTTTTGTCCATTTATTTTCTCGTAATCCAAGATTTTTTGTTTTGACATTTTGTGTGTTAATTCTCCAAATCCTCAAAACTAAAACAATTGAAATATGCAACGGATATTTACTTGATTCGATTGACCCTATGGCAATAATCAAAATCGAGTTTGTGTGTATGCAAAAGTCATTATGATTAGATTTCTCAGGCTAATTCTCTAATCATCAAATTACAGTTATTTGAATAAGATGTTCATGTCAAGTTCAAACTTTTGTCCATTCATTCTCATAATCAAAAGTTTTCATTTTTTTTTTTTACATTTTGTCAGTTAATTCACCCCATACTCAAAACTAAAATTATTGAAATAAGCAGTGGATATTAACTTTGATCGGATTGACCTAAGGTAATACTCAAAATCGAGTTTTTGGATATGCAAAAAAACATTTTGGAGAAGGTCTTGAGATTTGTGCCAACTCACGCGCAAGCTCACAAATAACACGTTGGATCAAACGCCAATTACCGTCCTCTTGCCTCATGTTATATGGTGCCCATTATTAACCAAACCACATGATCCTTGTGCCACTTCCAGAAACAATATAGTAGTATAACAAGCACTCAGTAGGTCAAGTGGTTGATTTCACTTGTTTTCTCGATGTTTCAGTTTCAAGTCTCGGTTATTGTATACTTGCTAATAACTATAAATAAAAAATAAAGTAGCATAGTATTTAGTGAATCTCTACCATAACAGGCTGAGTCAAACGATTTCAGTGTTTCAAATTCTTTTTGTGTAAAAATGATATTACCAAACTGAGCCACTAACACCCAAATAATTAAACCAAAGGCACTATAATCCTCCCCATCAGGCTGAATTATCAAGTTAAAGAAACTAGAATCATCTCATCCAGCTTGAAAGAACACAAACGATTGCACTTTAAGTTTAAGGTGACCATGTGTATGACTTTGCCAACGACCCTTCGCAACCATCGGGTCAACCATCTAATTCGACAACAAACTTGAAGGCTAATCCGATGACTCTAGTCAAGCCACCGCTTTCCAAGTTACTTTCTTTTTCTCTACAATCACCTCCTCATGCCCTACGCGCACCAAAAATAAACACATGCAATTTTAGCAATTAGGGACTATATTGATGTAATTTTTCAGCTAATGGACTAAATTAGTGCATTTTCGATAATTGTGGGGCCAAAGTAAAGTTTTCCCCATTCCTCTCGTTTTGGAAAACGACTTGTCGGTAGTTTCGTCTGCAAGTCAATAGCATTAGTCACTAGCCACACTAGCACCGATCAGAGAGACGAAGAAGACGAAGACGAGTCCATGGAAGAAGCATCAGCTGCACAGAAGAACCAGTCATTATCGGACAACAAAAACATAGTAATCGAAGAATGGAACGGTTCTGCTTCGAGCAAGCTCTCCAAAACCGCCATCATCACTCTCTCTCCTTCTGTCTCCTCCATCCAGAGGTCTCTGCTTATTCACTTCGCTCTGTTTCTCTCACTCAATCTTAATTCTGAAGACTCCGACACATTTGATTTGCAGATCCGGAGGCCGATTCAACCATGTCTGGAGACGCGTCCTCGAAGCCTTCGTCCCCGAGGCAAGCATTAAACTTTTTCGTGTTTCTTTTGGGTGCGATTTGAATCAAGAACTAACTGTTAGGGTTTTAAATTTTGAAATTCAGGGTTTTCCCAACAGTGTCACGCCCGATTACGTCCCCTTTCAAGTGTGGGATTCGTTGCAGGTAAAGGGTATTGTAAATTTGCAACAGATGCAATGTTTATATGACAGTTTTGATGTTTGGGTGTTTTATTTATTTATTGAAAAAGGTTTGTGCTTTGACTCTGGCAGGGCCTGTCAACGTATATAAGGACCATGCTGTCTACTCAAGTAATGCCTAATTATTCAAAAAAAATTAGTTCAGTGTAGAGTGCTTGTTAGAGGGTGAGCATTGTCAATAGTAAGGTTGTTGCCTTGTCAGTTAAGTCACAGGTTTGAGTTGATTTAACCTGCTACTTCTAGGCAGCAACCTTGGTGTTGTGCCGAGGCTCACTCTATGTTGAGTGTTTGTTGATGATAACTGTAATGTTATTGCTTGTGGACCATGATGTTGTTTTTGTTGCTAGGCTCTTTTGAGTGCCATTGGGGTTGGTGAGAAATCGGCTACTGTTATAGGCGCTACATTTCAGGTGAATGGAAGCTGTTTTTTAAGTGTTAAATTTTGTTGGGGTTGTGTTGAATATATATATTGAGAAGTTGGAACTGTTGCAGTGGTTTTTGAGGGACCTCACTGGAATGGTTGGAGGCATATTATTCACATTCTACCAGGTGCGATGTTCTATACTTTAGGTGCTTATTATAATATGGTTCTTTGTTTTGTGTAGAATGTGTTGTTCAAATTATTGTTTTACTAGCTCAGTCAGTCAAAGAAAGTATACTTCTCCCCATTAGTTGGTTTACGCTAGGAATTTTCTGGAAACTAGTTTTAGGTGATAGCTATTGGTATGAATAGCACTACTTTACCAGCTAACATGGTGGTTGCTATCCTTTCCCTGTTTTTTTCCTGCCAAACAAATTCATTGTTTATTCGTGGATACCATATGGGAATGGGTGACTGCTAACTTAATATGGGTTTTCTTTTGATCTTTCTTCTTTTGAAATTGTATTCATGATTTTGTAAAGGAGCTGAAATGTTGTATGTTCTTTTCCTTTAGGGATCAAATTTGGATAGTAATGCCAAAATGTGGCGTTTGGTTGCAGATCTTATGAATGATCTTGGTATGTATCTTTTTTTTCTTTTTTCTTTTTTTTTTTTTTAAAAAACTACTTGGGCTACCAAAAAGGGGGGAGCTTCCCCACTTACACC
>JAYMTA010001200.1:0-21232 GCA_036897625.1 Pelargonium cotyledonis
TGAATTTGTGGGAGCGGAGCGACCCGTCCGGATCCATGATTTTAAATGAGGTGTCATCACCTTATTGGTTTAACTGATATAACTTTATATCAGTTAACTGATATACATTAAACCCTATATATATATATATTACAATTGTTAAAATATATAATGCAACCACATGATAAATAGTTATTGTTACCGAGACATATTTAGTCAATTGGTTGATGCGATTTGGCCGGATTCCCTTTATGGTTTCAGGTTCGAGTTTCATTGTCGACGGTATGAAGTGAGATATATGAAGTTAAGAATATAACTAACAACTAACAAGATGACATCTTCCACTAAAAGATGAGAAATATTGGCTTTTATAGGCCCGATGTTCTGCCGCTTATATGAAAAAATAAAAATTGTTATTGTATCAAACTATATTGGATGGGCTGAGGATGGTTATTGGATAATGAAAGAGTTAGCTATACCTCACCAATTAAGTCTTTATTATAATAATAAAAAAATAAAAAAAACATGACATGTGTTGAGGCAAACACATGTATGGTATAAGCACTAGATAGTTTATGATCAAAATGAGTGTGTTATACAAAATAGTTTAAAAATATATATGGTTGCATATATATCAACAAATTGGGACATGCTGTTTCTTTTTGTCACAAACAAAATAAAGTTTTGTGGAATGTCATAATGTCGTTTCTTTAAAATGGTTATTAGCAACCAGAGGTGAATGTACCAAATTGGCATATCAATAATATAATAATATAGGTAGGGCAGCACAAATGTGTTAATTAGGTCAACAATCTAATAGAAGCATGGTGGACCAAAATGCACCTGAAAATGGTGTGTGGTTTGTTGATGGTTTTAGGTGGTGGATGAATTGATTAATAATGCAAGTATAATAATTGGGTGGACTTTACATGGTAGTTAAATTGAATGTAGAACCTGCAATCTGGATCTGAATTCACGGACAGCCGACATCTAATCTGAAAAAACCCAATCCATTTAAATTATGGATCGAATCAAATTCAAATTGAATTTGATCGGAAAATTTCAATCATTTGGTGTAAATTGTGTGGATTTGTTCAATCTGATCCAATTAGATCCGAAAATAATATTTCGGATTGGATTGGTTCTCATGTTTCAAGTCGAAATCTGAACTAAATCCGAATTTCTATCTGATCTGACCAATTGTCACCTCTCTTTAATTGGATGTTTATAATCATAATGAGAGTGTCTTTCAGAGGGTTCTTTAAGTGGTGTTGCCGGGTTTGTACTAAAACAGAGCAGGACGGTTTCCACATGAACACAACTGATCATTGTCAATCACTGGAACACCAACAGACAATTTCATTTCATTGCCCCAATTTGTGCCTCCATTACACTTTATAGCATCAACTAATCATTTTATTGACTTTACCTCTAAATATCATATTTTATATCAATAGTAGCTCCCAACGTCCACCATAATGTATTCACAATTCAATTCTTAATTTCTATAATAAAAATAATAATAACATATGATACTTTAACAAATAATAATAAGTCAAGTTTGAATTATTGGTAAAGAAAGTGTTATATATATGTGGTGTATTAATATGATATAAAATCTCCAAATAAATTACTTACATTTTTCACACAAAAAAATTGTCCATGAAGAGATGTATACTACTCTAACATATGTGAAATTTTTACGTGAAATTTGATTGTCTTGCATGCACAACGTACATGCTTCTTGATGTACTTGCAAATTGGAATGCAGACAATAGTTTTGGATTTAATTATTGGAACCTTCACTAAAATCATGTTTTAATACCAATTCATGAATTGAAAATAAATTTATAAAACAAATGGGCAATAAATCTCAATTAAGTCCGGATATATATTTTTTTCTAACAATTGGAAGATGTGTAAACTTTAGTTTAAGAAAACATGAGCACAAGAAAGCATTAAAAGCTAATGGACAAATTGGTTACAAATATAGTCTAGTATTATAGTTGTTGACGATTGTATTTGTATTTTCTTTTTATATTTAGTTTTATATTTAATTAGATTCTGCATTGTTTATGCCGAGACGAGACTCATTATGTCCCCTCGATTTTTTATGTAACTTTTTAAATTTCTTAGCATAACCGGGGACAGATTTTTACTAAGTCCCTTGTCATAAAATGTGACTTTATCTTTTATTTTTCTTCAAAAAGAATTCATATGTATGTCACATTACTTTGTGAAAATATACATTTATATGCAATATAGAGATTTTTATAATATAAGTTTTTAGTAACAATTATATCATCAATGTTCAATATAATAATATTAAATAAAAGTAATATGTATTTTGATAATTAAAACTTTCGTTGAAGCAATGATGGTGTATTTGAAGGGTTGATGGCCAACCAAACATTCTTTTATAATGGAATTGGTTGCTAACCTAGAACACCCATTTGGAAGTAGAACTAACCCCAGGTTCATGCATGGTGATTTGATGTTTCTTGGGTTATTAGAAAGTGAGGCTAGGGTTAATATTCACATGTCAAAAAGAGTTTTGCTACTACTTTACGAGACCAATTAAGTGCTATATCAATATTAATCTTCCCTAGGCCATGATTGACATTGACAAACGAAAGTGTGTTTGAAGCCTACTTCCACAACAACGTTTTTCACTAACTACATATTTACGTGTTTTGTACGAGTAATTATAATTGTTATTAACACTTAGTCTTATGATGGGAGGTTAGAATTTACCAAATGTCAAAAGGAGCTTCCATATCATTTGATATGACCATGTATAACATCCATCTCTAAGTCAATACACTAAATAAGAGTGTGTTGAATTCTATGTTCTCATTACACATTTTCTTTTTATTATTACTTTCAAAATATAAAATGTTTGTTCTATTTACTTATTAAAAAAATGTTTGTTAAAATTCAAAAGAGAGAGGTTTGTGGTTCTTGTAGTTCTATTCAGTTCGAACATATATTAATTTGACTGTGATTTAATTTAAAGATGTTAATCTCATACTAATCTAAGGCCAGTTAATAACCTCACGGGTAAGACGAAAAAAAAAATGAAGTACATTTCCCACCAAATTTTTGGTGGCCAATTGGTTAGTGCTTCCAATACATGGACTTCTGCTTTTATAATTTTATTGCTCATTTTCAAAAGTATATTTATGGGCTTCAATTGTTGGGCTTTATGAGCTATTAGGAGGCCCAGTATTTGGTATTGGGCTTTACAGGGTGTTATACTATCATGTGCACTGTAATAAAGACGGGGCTAAAAAAGATGTCATTACACTCTCCGGTCTCTATTTTTTAAGCAAGACTTTGATAACATCCATATAAATACTTTTTTTTCTTTTATGAAAATATAAATATTTTAATGCAAAAACTAATATTTAATTAAATTTAATCAAACAATAACAAATACGATATAAAACAGAAGCTTGAAAAATCTCACAAAAGAAAATCTGACAAAAAATAAAAAAATCTAACTAATTCATGGGCTACTCGGTTCATAGATCAACCCGAAAATAAAAAATTCACACTACCAAATTAAGTCACAAAGACTAAAACATCTTGAATAATCAAACAAAAGGCACTGGAACCCTCCCCATCAGCTTGAATTATTAAGTTGAAGGCACTAGAATCCTCCCTTTCGGCTTTAAGAGCACGAAAAATTGACAACAATTACACTTAGAGTTCAAGGCGAATACACGAATGACTTTGCCAACAACCCCTCGCAACAATAGAGTTTTCCATCTGATTTGAAAACAAACTCAAAGGCTAATATGATAATTCTGGTCAAACCACCATCTAGCAAGTCAGTTTCTTCTTCTCTGCAACCGCCTCATGCCGTACACGCACACCAATAAAAGAAAACATACCCTAAAATCTAAGGCGCACTGCAAATTAAAACATAACAGCTTAAAATTTTCTAACAAAGCAAGACTCGCTATCTTAAAGAAAAAAACCGCAATTTGTTATATACAAATCTAATAGACTGCTGCCGTTTTAAAAATAAAAACCACTAACAAAATACAAACTCCATCCGACTCTTAAAATGGCATAGAAAAAGAGAGATGCACATACCCTGAAAAAAGATACCTTAAATACTAAGTTTTATCTAAACATTTTGTTAAAATATTTAAATGGAAATAAAAAAAATGTATTGACAAACATTGCAATGTGTATGTTTGTGTGTATTTATATGTACAATTGTGTTTGAGCGTATATTTAAACAATCATTTTTACCGATCAATTCATTTATAGTGTGTTTGAGAACTAACATTTAATTTGATTTTTAGTTTTAGGTCAAATAAAATGTTTGTGACCTCCAAAAATTTGGATTTAGATTTTATTCAAATTCAATAACATTTAAGACATGACTAGAACGTAAAATTTTAAATGACAATTTTTACTTGGTCATATGAAATTCTTATAATTTCTCAATCATTATATCTGAATTTGAAATACAACATTTCAAATCAAATTCATGTTTACAAAGGTAACTCATAGTTTTGGGGCAAAAATGAAACATGTAGTAAGTTATTATTTGAGACCAAAGTTCGTACATGAAAAGTTAATTGTGTGAGTCATGTGAGGATACAAAAGACCACCCAAAAAATTATGTCAACCCTCGCCCAACCCGAATTGCATTTGATCTGAAAATCGTAATTAGCCCATAAAATTGGAGAATCAGTAATAAACAACCTGCACCTCTCATGGATCATATTGGTATATATTGATTGTACGTAACTCAAAATTTGAATTTGATAGCTTTAGGCAGTGTTATAACTAAAAATATATTATTTCTCATTTTCTTCCCTAATTTTCTGCTAAATCAATATGTAATAATCAAGGTAAAATACTAATTCTTTTCTCTATCAATATCTCTAAGTCAAATAAAAAAATTTATTGAGAAACTTACATATTTGTTTTATGTCACTAGTTTTTATTAATGGAAAGCAACGATTCACGAAAATGAACTATACATTATAATCTTCTTCTTTTTTTTTTTTGTTTTTTGTTCCTTTCTTTGTTCCATGTTCCCTCTAAGTGCACAGAAAACAAAAATGCCTAAATAAACGTTAAATACTAGTTTAAACAAACACTCATGAATATTAATGTTTTTTTTACTGTATTTATTTTATGTCTTTGTTTATACAACTAAAAAGTGTTCCCTATAGTCTAATGAGATTTGGAATGACAGTGTACCTAAATAGTGCCATGCAAATAATACCTCGTGTGTGTATATATACACCATAAAATTATCAAATAATACTATATTAAATAAAATAGTATAAGATTTAATATTTTCATTATCAAGACACCTAGGGGACACGTGGTTAAAGCACTTTCGATTTTTTCTAGGTTTTAAGTTCGAGCCTTTTTATTAACTGTATGTGATAAAATTTGTGGAGTGAGATTTATGATGACTTTCTATTTGGAGAGTGAGAAATACTGTTAGTTCGATGTCTCGTTGCTGATAAAAAAAATTCATTACTTAGGTTACTTTACATATATAGACTAACCATTATTTTATTAACGACTGATATTTTAAGCCAAATTATTCTTGAATTATACTCTTAAAACTTAAAAGAGTAGTGGATTTGTTTTTGAACTGAGATTTGGAATTTGAATACTAGGTAAAATAAACTAAGAGGATGATGTTTTGAGCTAAAACAGATTTTTTTTTATCCAATTCAAAATTCCAATAGCTGTCAAAAAGATTATTAAAAAAAATGCAATTAAGATGCAATGAAAATTTTCCTAAAGCCCAAAACCCTCAAAATTATAAACTCATCTCCCAACTGAGCAACCCACCAATAAAATCCTCCTTAGTTTTCTAACGCAACTCAAATTCCAAGACACATCCTTATAAATAAAACCCTACCCCCCCAAAACCTCTCTTTTAACAATTAAAATCCTCCCATTCCACTCTCTCTTTTAGGGTTAGATCTTTCTAGGGTTTCACGCCTCCAATGGGTGACGTAGGTGATCGCGATCTGGTTCGCTCCTCCTCCACCCACCTCCTCGATATCTTCCCTCCCATGTCGTCAGAGAATCACCACCACCACCATCCCCAAAACCCTAACAACCATCGCATGATCATGACCTCCCAAAACCCTAACTCCTCAGCTAATTCACTACTAAACCATGGCAGCAATTACGAGCCCCAGCCATTTTACCCTCACCGTCTCAGTCTCAATCCCAATGCCAATGAGTACTATCACCAACTCATCATGGATCATCAGAATCATGTTTACAATCGTGATCAATCCCTCGCTGCTGCATTCAATCGGCTGAATCTTAATCACGCCGCGACGCCGCCGCCGCCTCCGATGGCCGGTTCGGGGTTCGGGGCCATTGCTCGGCCTCCTTCTTCTCCATTGTATCCCAATAGCCCTCAAGAACAAGAATATTATTACTTGCAGTATTTTCAAGATCTGCACAAGAAGAGGATCGAGTCTGCGGTGAAGGGACACGCTTATTTCAATAACAATAACAATTACATGAATAATGACATTCTTGGCCTAATGGGCGCGTCGGGGTCGGGATCAGTGCTCGGAGCTCGCCGGCTTTCCCGGAGCTCTTTTGGCGGCTCGCATCTTCCTCTGGCCAATCCCTACAGCAGCTACAACAATAGCATTAGGCCGAGTCTTGGCCGGAAGTATAGCAATGGATCAAGGCCTGAATTCGGGAGGAGAGGAAGATCCATTAATAGGTCTAATCTGGAGAATTCTTTCACTAATATCCTGGCTTCTTCTTCTTCGTCTTCCTCGACTTCCCATAGGCAGCGCCAGAGTTACTCGTCATTGGAGGAGCTCAAGGGCCGGATTGGTTTGGCTGCGAAAGAGCAGCATGGGTGTCGTTTCTTGCAGAAGAAGCTGGAGGAGGGGCATCGGGAGGAGATTGATTTGATCTTCTCGGAGATGCTGGATAATTTGGAGGATTTGATTGTGGATCAGTTCGGGAATTATCTCATCCAGAAGCTTTTCGAGGTCTGCACTGAAGCGCAAATTACAAAGATTGTGTACTCGCCTGTGATCAGTAATGAGAAGAAGCTTATGGCTGTATGCACCAATGATCACGGGTATAAAAACAAACAAAATCAGTATATATTAAGCTGTGTATATACTATCTATTATTAATTTGTTGTTGTCTCTCGTGTTATCAAATTCAGAACCCGCGCCATTCAGAGGTTGTTGGAATTTGTCACCACTTCGGAGCAAACATCCTTCATTGTGTCAGTGTTTAGGCGTACTGGTCTTCCATTGATGAAGGACCAGAAGGGTCATCATGTGATTCAGCAGTGCTTGAGAGTTTTCCCTTTCGGAGATACTGAGGTATGTATATATCTTGAAACTATTTCAAGTTTTAGCTACTTTTTTTTGTCATTGGAATGTATATTCTTGTATGCATCATATGAATGTTCATTTTGGCTTTCAATATGAAATATTTTAGGTATAGATGCTAAAATTTGGACATGAATTACAGGAGTGACTTACATTAGAATTAATGCCTCGTCATTCTAGGGTTAGTTCCTATTGAGACCTCCAGAACCAGCAACAATAAAACTCAACAAATAGTAGCTATTTTGTTTGTTGTTATAATCTTGATAATACAATTCTCTTTTGTTTGGATTTATGTTTAATCGCCAATTGCATTCGTTTTTCTTTGTAGTATCTTTATCATCAAGTGGCAGATAACTGTCTCGATCTGGCCTTGGACAGACAAGGTTGTTGTGTGCTACAACTGTGTTTATCTCAAGCCAATGGAGAATATTTGGAGCGTCTTCTATCCGAGATAGCACTAAACTCGTTGACCCTCTCTGTTAATTGTTATGGGTGTGTCATTTTCCCTCTTAATTATCAAGCAATTAGCATGCTAAAACATTACTTCTTAGTGGTTATTTTAGTACTCTTGATTGTATTTGGCTGTGTTCTAGCTCTTGGTTTTAATAGCATTCTCTTTTCTTGTTGTCAGAAACTATGTTTTGCAGTTTGTCCTTGAAATGCAGATACCACAAGCTACAGCAAATATTGTAGCCCAACTTTTCGGGAACTATGTAACACTGTCGATGAACAAGTGTGCTAGTAATGTGGTGGAGAAATGTCTGCTAGAGGCCGTAGAGGATCAAGCTACGGACATCATTCGTGAATTGCTTAGCAGCCCGAATTTCTTAAATATCTGCCAAGATTCTTATGGGAATTATGTTGTTCAGACTGCTTTGAAAGTATCCAAGGTATTTTGTTCGATAATATTATTACATATATATTGTTCTTGGATTAATGATCATTTTCTGATGTTTTTATATATAATAATTTGCAGGGAGATCTGCACAAATATCTTACAAATCACATAGTGAAAGTGCTGTACCCATTCCTGCAAAGCCATCCCCATGGGAAGAACGTGTTGCAAGAAGCTAAACCAAGCAAGCACCGAACCTATAAGAGAAAGTGATGTGTGTTTTGCGGTTTGGTTTTTGTTGGTTGTTGATTAAACGACTAGTCGTGTTTGTTGGTCATTAGTTGTTTTTGTTTGTTAGGATCAGGAACTATATGTTGCTCATCATGATTGTTAGTTGTTTGCTGGAAAATATCCCTAGCTTGCTAGTTCTCGTCTTTTGTCGTCAATTGTTATTGTCTGTCTGTAAACAATAAGTTAACGTTTCGGTTCTTATTTTTGGTTTGCCTCTTCACCTATTTTAGCATTTTTTTATTATTAAATAATTGGTTGTTACTAGAAATTACTTGTTCTTGTTTATAACTGCTTTAATTGTAGTTGCTGCATGCATGGCTTCCAAAAACTCCCACCCATCCCATTTTCACTATATAAAATATATTAAAAATAGACGTTAACCCATTGACTAATTTTTAATACAGTGCCTAATTAATTAACATTCAAAATTTCAAATCATTTGGATTTAACTATTCGAATTAGTAGTTCATGCTAGACGTTGACATGGTCTACATCTTAAAATAATCTGATCATCGTAATTTAAAATAAGGGGGCAGCCGCCGATCACTTGTAGGCCACCCATTTCATATTAAAGTATGTTACAAGCTTTATAACTGGTTGTCTCGTAGGAAACGAAAGGGTTAAAATATATATATTCCTAGTTCAAAATAAGTGTTATATCCCAAAATTCAATACATGTAAAAACGGGATGTGTCTAAATGGGTTGGACTTAATTATAAATTTATATTTGTTAAATTGTTTTGATAATAAATGAGAAATGTTAGTTCATAAGAAGTTTTAAAATACGAACATATGCATGAGTTTTCTTGTTTGGCTCGCAGTCCAAATTGTCTGGTCTACGTGCGAGTTCCAAACTTTCTCATCTGGAGGGATATATTTATTGGCATCAAACACAAAAACAAGTATAGGAGAGCAACATATACTTTCAGTTGCAACACTCATCAAATTTAGAAATTTTTTTGATGGTTCCCTCCTCACTCTCTTTGTGATGATCTTCAATATAATTGTAATTTTGTACACCAATTAAGTTTAAGGTTAAATGATAAAATATAGCTTCATTAGAGATGTCCCAATCGAGTTGAGTGAAAATTTATAATGATTAAAATGTAGAGGAAGTGATATTCCTTTATTCCAAGATAGAGTAGATGGCTTATCTCCTAAAGTTGTAGGGACAATTGAGACAAACAATGGCCTTAACATAACTATAATGACCAACTAGGCACCATCCATTGCTCCTAATATAAATACAGCTGATATGGCTGTCATCACTATGGTTTAGCCACTCACAACAAGACCGACCCAACTTTTTTTTTCTTATCTTTCTTCTTCCATGTAACGTCCACCACTAGTTCCACACTATTCAACCCTAAAATAATTGGCCTGCATGTTGCATGCACTACTCAATTCACCACTATTCCAAATCAATTAATTAACCACCAAAAGCCACATTTTAACTCCTATAAATTCCACATTTCGTAGCACAAATTAATCAATCAAAACACATCTCTAACTTATTTCTTGTACGTACGTACATTATTCCTAGTTAATTTCTTAGCCATGTCGTCCATTGGAGCAAGTTATGCCGGAGTTTATGTGCATCAGAAGCGCCATGAAGAGAAGATGAAGAGAATGGAGGAAAGGAAAGGAGACTGCGCCGCCACGGACGGCCGGAAAAATAGAACGGACGGTGGCTCTACAGCCATTTCTAGGAGTAAAAAGGTCCATCCGGACAAAGTTTCAGCTGCACATGTACATGAAGATGTATGATGTATCAGCTTGGAATATGTGGGTTCGTTTGGCAAAAACAGTACTGTGTGAGGGTGAATGTGTGAAATTTATAAATGTATGCTTATTTGGTTTCACTTTCATTGTATGAATTATGCATATTATATGTATATCTTAAATTAAGACTAATATAGGGTGTATTTTATAAATTAGCACTATATATATAGTTTCTATAATGTTTGTCTTTGTGTTGCTCATAATTCATAATATGGGACAAATATACAGCATGCTGCATGCATGCTTGTTATTTTTTTAAGGTTAATGACAAACTAAATATTATAGATTGATTGAAACCTAGACAAAACAGTGGCGACAGTCTAATTACGAAAAATGCTATTCGTCTCAAATTGTGTACAAAATTGAGTGTACAAAATAACGTAGCAGTCTACGTGGCACACGTTTATTTCATATTTTTTGTATTTAAAAATAAGTTTAAATAATAAAACACCGACAAACATGATACCACCACCCTCTCATAAACTTCTGGCGCAGAGCACCCGATTTATTAGACATGATGTACACGTGGCATTTTATGATTTGATCAACTCATCAATGAATTAATTGACATGTCATTTCTCATTGTTCGACACATCATTTTGTACGAGTATTTTTGTACAAAACTTGAGACATATAACACTACTTGTGTAATTACTGGTCATAAAAGATTCTTCTTCCCAGCTTGCTTGACTCGATGATACCAAAGTTTTCCCTAGCTCCTGTGCTTACTATATATGACTTTACATGATATGTTCAAATCGGGATCCAAATAATTTATTCTCTTTTTTTTCAGATGTAATGCTTATAAATGGTCACTAGTTTTACATTGTCATAAACCACGTAAATTTCCCCCACTTTGCAAAGAAATCTATTATCTGCATATATAGGTCTATATATACTTGACAAGTAAAGTAATTAACTTTTGTTAGGGAAGGGAAATGTGTTTAGATGTGATACTAAATACCCATATTAATAGCACACATAACCCCTAATATTAGGGAAGGGATATATTTTATTTCATGCAAAACCAAGCACATTCCATTGATCACAACAAATGATCACTGCAATCGAAAAACACAAACACAATCAACCTACCAACCCATATCTAATCAATCCAGTACCAAGCAACTGATCATCTTATAATTTATTGCGACTAATTATCACTAATAACACACTATTTATCTGTTACAAGAGAGAGACTCTAGTGTAGTCTCAGGGGCACTTGGGCTTGCCCTTCTTGTTGAGCTTGTCTCTGTAACAAGCACACTCATGCTTGTTCCCGTAAGTCCCAGAAGGCACACACTTGCACTCCTTGCAGCATATCCCACAATACTTCAAGCACCTGTCCTGCACTCCAGCTTTTGCACACCTACTCTTGCACTTGCTTCCACAAAACACTACATATCAACACATTCATTAATCATTTACCAACCTCCCAATCCCATTGCAAGAAAAACCAATTACATATATACATACCTGAATCTTCTGCTGCCATGGCAGGTTCCAAGAATGAGGAGCCGAGGAGGAGAGAGCATAGTAGAAGAGTAGCCAAAATGAGCTTCATCTTTTGATCAGTGATTGAGTGGCTACAATATGTGGAATTGGAGGAGTGGTTTATATATATACAAGAAGAGTGGCTAGGCTTGGGACTTGGGAGGGTGTGTGCATGTGCTGGGTTTTGAGGTTGGTGAGGTTCATTAATAGGGGATGAGATCAATATGAAATGTGAATCCAGCTGGAGAACAGCTGAGCTGAGACTATGGTATGGTTTAGTAGTAGGTGAGATGGGGCAGATAAGGATAAGGTGGAGTGGTTCAGGTTCTCTGCATTTACGCGGTTTCTTTCTTCACATGTGAGGGTTTTGTTCTGGGGTCTGCCACCTCCATTTGGCTTTGGCTCTATGTAACCATCCAGGGAACAAATCTATGTGACATTTTCTCTGTTTTTGTGTGCATTGTATTGTGTAAGTGCCTCCATTCCCCAACTAAGTGCACCATGTCCAGAACCTTCACACGTACTTACTAACATGGTATAGTAAGCGAGCTTGAGAGGTTACCAATTGAATAACATGGTATAGTAAGCGAGCTTGAGAGGTTACCAATTGAACGTACCTCACACTGAAAGGCAAGTGAGTGGCTAAGGGATAGTTCACGTGTAGTGTGAGTCATCACACGACATCATTTGAGGGGTCTCGAAATAATTGCAGATAAATAATGAGGTTTAGAGGGCCTAAATCCCTGTTTCAGCTCCAAAATCAGACAGGACTCAAGGGCCTAAACCCTAGTTTATAATGTACCTCCATATTATATCATCCATCACACTACAGAGACAAGTGCAAAAGTAATGGGTTCTTTTGCTGTTGCAGAATTAGAAAATTAAGCCACTCACTTGCCTTTCTCCTCTTGTAGCTCTTTTTCAATTTCGACCATTAAGAAAATGGCCCACGCATTTTCAGTTTTTCACAATCCTGATGATGTCAGTTCCATGGTGCCTACATAGGTATAAAATAACTGGAACATAACAAAAGTAAATTCAAATCCAGTGGTATCTACTCCATGACAGCAATAAACAGAAGTGAATAACATGTTCTGTAAACAGACTCAAAGAAAAAATACCAGTAATCACTCTAAACTGACAGCAAAATTTTGATATAGAGTAAGCATGGTAAACCTCCTTTCCCAGTTGCCAAGTTCAACTGGTGCAAGCAAAAAACACTGAAAACACAAGTTATCCGATACCTAAAAGCTTTAGACCACCTTTTATAAGAAGAGAACTAGTTTCCCCAGCTCAAGAATGTCACAACTATTAAATCAAAGCTTTTTTGCTGACATTAGACCAACATAAAAGAAAGTCAACTTTCATTTTTCTTCTCCGGAAAGAACAAATGCCAACCATCCAAATAAATGGTCCAACAACACATCGTACAACATGATGACATGCAATAGCTATTAAATTATGGTTCATATTGTTTGACTAGAGCGGTAAACATACATACACATTAAGCTCCCATACTTGTGTACGGGTGAGGATGCTGGCTGGAAGAGTATACCTTGGCATACTCACTGGATGCTAGTAAATTGACCAGCAAATATATAGTCCAAATTTTACTTTTATCTTTGTAAGAATGAATTAAATGAAATGAAAATTTACTTTTTATCAATGTCCTTGATCTGATCCAAGATAATCTCCAGGCTACAGGATCTTCTAACGTCAACCTGAATAATGAGAAACAGAGAAAGTACAAATCAATTTGACATTCGAATTCACTCAAGGAAAGAAAAAATAAACACTATACTAACCCGAAACAAAAGAAAAATAGTAGGAGTTACTTTTATTTCAAATAACATAATACAAGAATCAATCAAGTAATAGATGATTAATGAAATATGCCTAATCTATATTCGCTACATTCGACAGGAAATGGGGAGCATATTTCAGTTATCAATATATATATTGAAAAAGAGAAAACACAAAGGGCACATCAAAGTTTTTCTTTTCTTTTTGAAATGTAACTCAACCTTAAAACTGAAGATGCTGGACAAAACTGAAATTTTAGGCGGTACGCCATGCTTCCTGCAATAGCCTACAAAACAAGTAAATATAATTGAATAGACATTGAAGCATGGAGCATTTAATATTTAGAATTCAGGATGGCACTTTAGATTATCACCTCTAGAAATTATCGAGCTCATCAACAATATAGCTCTCTCAACTTCATTACAAAATAATTTGTGATGTTTTAGGGCTTTTCATTCACTATTCTACATGTTCCTGTATAGTAAGCTTTAATTATCAAATTGAAGCATCATCCCAAACTCCAGCTGCCAAACAGAGCTCTAATGATCACTAGGACAGACTGTTACAATCACCAAAACAATATTATTCATCGTTGATTAACCCAAATTCTAAGTAGAGCCAATCACTTGACAACAAAAATTCCACTCATCACATCCTCAAAACATGAACTGAAAGGTAGAAACTGAAAAATCCACACTTCACGTCCCAACAAAGCTAGCCTAAAATCAACAAAATCAGGTTGTTCCAAAAATGAGTTGGACTCGGCTATTAATGAATTCCAGCATCGAACTGATAACTACAAAACAGAAGGGGGGAAATTGCCACTAAAAATCTTCCAAAACCGAATAAATATCTCATTTTCACATTCTCAACGGCTAACTTGTGCAAATTGGAAGATTATTAATACAGGATCAAATTCGTGCAACTACAATCTCACCAAGAATTCACAAAAATTCAAGTAAAAAAAAACTAAACACTGATTAGCTCACCTATCCTCTAAGACCTGCGTATCGATGTTCATATCGATCAAGCACTCAAATTTTATCAGACAATCAGCGAAAAAGGTGTTTGTGTGATCGAAAAAATATGATATATTTGCTCCAATTTTGAGAACTGAGCGAGAAAGCATTTGGCAATGGCGCAGTGGTGGTGGAATCTGAACCGTTCCTCTGACAGATGGCCCACCAACCATTGTAGGTCAATTTCAGCCGTTCGATCTTGATTGATGAATTTTTCGTTGTGTTGACGTATTTACCCCTATTGGGCTGTCCCCTATCATATGGTAGTGTATATTGTTCCTCAGGCCCATTCATCTACGGCCCAAAATAAGCAAATAAATGTCTAATCCCATTGTTCTCCGATCCATGTTAAAATAACATAAAACTAGATTTATGAGGTACAAATTTTCTTGCATTCGAAATTGCTGTTCAAATATAATAATCAAGTTTTCTTTAATAAATGTGCAAGAAAATTATGATACTATGCTTACTTACATGAATATTTTGTGATTTCCTCACTTTTCTTATTCACTTAGTGTTGCAACATTCACTTAGCCCTCATTTTGAACAAGATAATCATCCCAATGTCGCAGCCGTAGTCTCACATATGGTCATTGTGAGTACGTTATTGGCTTCATCTTGAACGCAATGATCATTACAATGTCGCGCCCTTTGTCTTGTGTTTAACGTGGTGATCATATTTCAATGTTGTGTCTAATCATAATCCCACCTGAATTCTATGTATCTCTTTTAATCATTGATTCACTTTAGGTGATGGCAAGAGTCATATGTCATTTGGAGGCTATTGGAGAAGCCGAAGTTGAAATTAAAGATTTTTAGGTGACCAATGATAAAGTTGGTGATTCTAGGAGGTCCAAAGTGGAGTTAGACTTACAAGCGGATGAGTAGCTTGTAAAAAGAAAATTGTTAGATTGATAGTTGTCGTCCGCGTTCACATATATATACAAAATATTTTAACATTGCTCACTCACGTGCAAACGTATGTAATAAAGATAATACATATACTTGAGAACTTATGCATTTCAGAAATGTCAATTCATTTGAATTTGTAACTTTTAAATCGCACAAACTTAGATAACAGTAAAGAAACAAGTTAACAACTCAACTAAAACTTTAGTTAATAATTGAAGTTCTCATTCATATTTTAATTTCATATTCCAATAAAAATGTTTGACCCTAAACGCTCTTTGATCTTGAAAAGAAGCTCATCATATTTGTTTCTTCATGCAATTAAGTAAAATAGTTTCAGAAATAACCATATCCATTTGATTGATGCTCTTCACTGTTGCCATTGTAGACTAGACAAGTTGACATCCTCAACACCCCAAGTTGATGTGTAAGAAAATTGACATTACGTACAAATATCTTCTCCTCCAACACTTCTTTCTATAAAAAAAAAGTTGAAACCACTAATTGAGCTCATCGTCATCATCATCAAGCTTTATTCATGGAGGCCCATTCAAGGACATGACATGAGGTGAGGTGAGCCCCATGCATATATCATTCTCTAACCAGTACAAAATTGGAATTCCACGCAAGTAAATTAAGAGGAATTGGGTATATATCAAGTGTCGCAGTTTTAATTCTTTTTTCTGTTACTGCAACCTCTGATTTGATAATATTCACAGTAATGGTGAGTTGTGTGCTACGTACACTTGCAAGGAACACATATATAGAACATGGATGGTTCCTTTTTCTCGTCAAAACAAATTAAGACACAGAGAAAATAGCAACAAATATAAAACCACCTATTTCAGAAACTGCACACCCATTCAGCTTTTACAAACCTACGTGTGAAACTAATTTCGTATATCCTCGTATCACATTTTCTTTAAAATTCACTTAAAATAACTAAACAAACTATCCCATTAATTTTTTCTCTACCCTCTTTTTTTGTATGGTTGTTGTCTTTTTGACAAGAAAGCTACAAAGCAACACCAAAGTTTTGCATATGAACTTTTATGTAAAAAAATAAAAAAATAAATAATGCACTCAGTAACGAGTCCTTATATATCTTTGAATTGATAACATTTTTTCTATCCACTTTTATGCAACTTGAATGTTACATATATAATCGATCATCAGTCTAATCTATCTTAATGAGCTATATATATATAAACCTCTGTCCATAAGGAACATCATTTTTGTCTACTTTCTCTAACCTTTTTCACAATATATATATGAAACAGAGAAAAGAAGATGGCCCACCAACCCATCCATGATTCACTTGCCAATGTAAGGTCTCATATATATAATTAAAAATAATAATTGAGTGATGGAGTAGATGATAACAATCTAATTACAGATTTTTTTTATTTTTTTATTTTTTGCATGGATGGTGGGACTATGAAGATAGCAACAAATACCAAATCAGAACATATATATTGTAGAGCAGCTACACTCCAAAATTATGAAAATGAAGCATCACATTAGAGGTGTCAAAAGATACGGAACATGATCTTTTAATAATGGATACTATATATACTGATGTAGAATATGTATACTTGTGACTTTTGAAAAATTATAAAACATACACAAGTTAATTAACACAAGTTCTTGTTTTATAAATAAAAAAAAATGGTTTAAGATTCCTCTCAACACAAGAAAAACACACAAGTTAATTACAGTATTATATAAGTAAAAAAATTATTTATAATTATAATTATTTCTTAAAACCTTAATTATTTTCACCTAAAATTGAATCTTATGTTTTGTTTGACTACTTGGACTCCTCTCAACAACTATGAACTACTGTAAGATTCCCTAATACACTACACATGATTCATTTTCAGGCTGTCATTTCTTTATTTTCTATTCCATTATTTACAATTTATGTGAGCATCTTACTTTTAGGTTGGTACCATAACAAGTACATTTAATATAAATCAACTAAAGTATTGTCATGCAATCCTTAAATAATCCAATTTACAATCTTAACTAGAACAGCTTTCTGATTTTGATTATTTTATTTCAGGGTTACAGATATCACCCACTTATTGAAGACAAACAAACCTTTGTTCGTTCTTCAGAAATTATATGATATTTTATCAATAACTTTATTTTTTTTGTTTCAATGAATTTAGCAAATAAAAGAAGCCAAAGTTCACAAAAATTATAATATTTGACCATTGAAGATCTACATTATTGTCGGAAAATCGGCCGGTTCCGACCCCATGAAGCATGTTCGCATCTTCTGTAACATCTAATGCTGCAACATTATGTGATGTTTTGGAGTTGATATTGATAGGTTTTGTTTTGTACTAATAATTTTATCACTCGTTTTTTTCTGCTAATTTTGCAAGGTATCATGATCGAGTTATTTACTTGAATATGATCAGAATATTACTAGTGAAAGAACAAATATGTGACTATTAAATACGAATCCTACCACGAGAGTTAACTGCCAAGAAATTGTTTAAGTTTAGTTAAAATTCTCGAGTTCAAGTTTCTGAAAGTATAATTATGTTAAAATTTGATAGGGAGAGAGATTTGTTGTTGTAGTACCGCTCGAACGTAAATTGGTCTTAAGTGTAATATGGATAGACGTGTTGATCGCCGACTTATTTAATTTGGATGAGAAAGAAAAGAAAAGAAAATACACATCCGACTCGTAATATCACATGCTTCAAATCTCTATTATTTTAATTATAAAAATGATTTTTTTTTTATTGTGTGCGCACGTATGCCACATATTTAGAATTAGATATAGGTTACCATCCACTAATGCAACCATTTTTAGCTGTATTCTTATTATAAGCATGTAGATATAAAATATATCTCAAGAATATCATTTGTGTGATGATTGTAATCTCTATTAGGTGGAGAAAGAATCTCACATATTGGCAATTTTGTTAATGAAAATTTATATAAAAATAATTAATATCATTTTCATATCTAACTATTTTGATATTAACTTGAGATTGATTATCTTTGAATCATCATGAACTCATTTTGGTATTATCTCTTTTCATGCAATTGCAAAGGTGCAATTACCTATATTAGTATGATGCATTGTAAGATAAAATTACAAGTGTGTTCTTTTTTTTTTTTCCAAAATTTGAATATGAGTAACTGAGTAGGAAATAAATCACTAACCATTAAATCAACCCATTTAAATTATAAGTTTGATTGATATCTCTTAATCTAATAATAGAATTTTATAACCACCAGAACTTAGCCATTTTCAATCATAATTTCAAAGGTTGATGCCTAGTGACTAAGACATTTCCTTAACTATAAATCAAGATGATAAAAAAATATCAAAACCTTTATTTTCATGGAAACTGATTAAGAAACTTTCTTTTAGATCTTTTAGAATTTTAGCATATGTGTGTATATCATGTTTCTTCTTATAGTGTTTCATGTTTCGTCTTTTCAGTAGTTGATTTTGTATTTTGTCCAATAAACTATGATACAATATAACATATGTGTAGGAGAGATACATGCGTGAGTCACTTCTCATTATTATAAACGGAAATATTTGTAAGACCGCTATTGAATAATAACTTTAATTTATAAGAGATTCAATCAAAACTTTGCATGCCATTAATTTAAATTTCAGTAGGGTAACACGTCAACAAATACAGACAACACTTTTTTTGATAAAATTTAATGTCAATTTATTCTTAAAAATCAAATACAAGACCTTAAATCAGACTAGAACATGTGTGCACAAATTGTGTTATTCAAACCGATTGGTTTTGGGGTTGGCCAATAATTTGGTTTGATCTTGACCAAAAATCTATTGGCTATAGCTTTTAATTCTTGAATAAACAAATTAAACATTTGGATAATTATGTGAATATTTATTGTGAGAACAAATAAGAGCATCTTATAAGTTGGTACAAATTAAAAAAAAAAAAAAAAAGGTAAAAGAAGTAGCTATTTGTGTTTGATTGAAAAATGAAATTTAGGAGTGGAAGCTGTATAGACAGAAGAAAACAAAGAAAAAGACGCGTTTGGTTTGGGTTATTATAAACGCTGCAAGTTCTAAAATGCTTGTAGTCTTCACATTCACATGGCCAATTGTCTTATTACCAATTTCAGTTCCAAATCAGATTCACATTCCTCCTCCTTTTGTTCTTTTTTTTTATGAGATGATAAAATACATATTCATTTTGGAACGATAAAAAAATTCATACATATGTATGTTAAAATTGTTGAAACAGCATTAGAATATGTTGCATCACCAAATATAATATTTTTATCTTTCATTTAAAGATTTTTCATTTCCTATGTGTTACAAAAAAATCATTGTATTAACTATTAACAATAGTTAATAATAATATATATAAAAAAATAACTAATATATATAGGAAGTAGCGTGTTTATATATGAATTAAAAGTTCAATATTTACTCTATTTTTTTGATGTAGGATTCGTACATGTTACAAGTTCAATGTTTTCTCTACTTTTACAATGTAGGATACTTTGAACACTTTCAAAATTTTATATACTACATATTCACAACATGATGTCTATATATTTTTAATGTGAAAATTATTAACGTTTGTATTTTACAATTTGTATGTTTGAATTTTTGCCGTTTGTTTAATACTTTTAGGTTGATACATGTTTATAAGTTGTTGTTGTTGTCTTTTTTATCAGGAAATTACTAAATTATTTAAACTCTTACTACATTCATATCATTTTTCTATTATCTATTTGTATCAAATTCATACAATTTTATGCCTTCTTTTTTTTCTCAAACAATTTGAACATCATTATAAAATATACAAAATTTTAACTATTTGTATACCATTTTGTTTGATATATCACAAAATTATGAAAAATAAAAGAATAAAAATTTCTCGTGCAACACACTGGATCACCACCTAGTAGAGATAAAAACTAAAATAATTTCCCCATAATAATAGGTATGTTTTTATAAATAAAAAACTTCCTCCATCTCAAAATGAGTGTCATCTTTTCTATTTTGAGAAAAATTAAGGAAATTGTAGTTAGTGTGATATATTTACTATATATTGTATCATCATGATCATGTGTTAATGAAACAAATTATGTTGTGTTAATTTGGGCATTATCATTTTATTTTAAAAGGTTGAATTTAAATTAAATAAATTGTTTAGATAATTTTATAACTTGGATTCGGATAAAATCCATTAACATTACACTCTTTGTGAGATTTCAAATTACAACACCTAACTTGTAATTTAAAATATTATGGTTTCCATTATATTATTTTTATTTTTATATTTTTGACAAGTATATTATATTTATATCTAGAATTTAACATTTCAAATTTCAAATCAAATGAAAACATAGCCTTATGATCCTTTTTGAAACTAAACGGATAAAATATGTACAAATTAAAACAATCTTTATACTAAAATGATTGAATTTGAAACAAAAACCAAATATGAGACCAATTTGGAACAAAATAATATTAAGATAAACATTTTGAAACAATCTAAATACTAAAAAGACAAAATTAAAACAAAAACAAAATTGATAACCAATTTAAAATAAAATGAATACCGAAATGCCCGTTTTAAAAGTACTCATATTGTGGACTCAACCAATTTTTATCTACAAATGTACGTGTCAAATTCCGCTTCAACTCTATGGATTAAAATGAAAGAGAAGGAAAAAAAAAAACTAACGTTGGTGAGCTAATGCTAAAAGATTCCAACACATAAAGT
>JAYMTA010001201.1:0-21227 GCA_036897625.1 Pelargonium cotyledonis
ATTGACGGAATGTGACGGCGGGTACTCAATTGGGTATAAAATGAAAGTGTGGGTACTCAGTTAGGTGTGAAATATAAGTGTAGATACTAAATTGGGAGAAATAAAAGTTTGGGTACTAAATTGAGTATTTTTTGAAAGTTTAGGTACCAAAAAATTGTTATCCCTAATTATAATAAAAAAAGTTAGTTAATTATATGAAGCAAAACAAGACAAAGAAAGATTGGTGATGTTATGAGGTTGAGAGAACATGTTATAGATAAGGAGGGAGAATTGGTAGTTTCAAATTAATCATTGGTGTGGAGCTTGAGGCTTTGTTTAACAATAATATATGTTTTTTTATTATTTTTTATCAGCAATAGACACTTATATTCATGTAAAAAAAATTATAAAAATAATGCGCATTTAAGCATGTCAAGCCACGAGTGATTGGTGTCAGAAGATGAGTTCGAGCAATCAAACTGAGATGACTTGCCGAGCCTTGAGAGTGAGCGGTGATACAACCAATAGGTTTTCCTAAATAAAAATGATATCGATATTGCGCTCTGAGATGAGAATTCCAAAAACTCTCATTTTGTGCTGTGAAGAGCATCCTCAAGAATTTCAAGAGATGAGACTCAAGATGCTCCTAAAAAATTACATGAAGAATCACTGACACTCTTGATGCTCTTTCATCAGGAGCGCAATGCTATCAATGAGAGTTTCTTCAGGACCGTTTGCGACCGCACCTAGCTCCTTGCAAAATTCCCAGCATTCCTTGGGACTGATCTCAGTTTTGGAGTTGGGAGTTTCTTCTGGACCAATAATAGATGTTGTTGACAGCAAGTTTCAAATCTTTGGAGATCATGTTGAGAGAGACCAACAACAAAGACACAATATTTATGTTTTGTTCCAATCTTTCAGTATCATGCACTTATTATTTCTATTCTGTAAGGTTGCTTATGATGATGATACACTAACTTATTTTGTTTTTATGATTTTATATTCATGCACATATCAAAGAATCTAATAATCTAATGGATAGATTTTTTTTTTAAATAATAATAAAATAACACTTTAAAATAAAGAACTATGATGAATTTCTTCTTGAATGAGCTATAAATTATAGAACATGACTTGGTACAAACACATAATTCATGATGTATAGATTGAAAATATTTTAAGAAAATAAATAAATAAATTACACACAGTTGAAGTGATAGTTTTGCATACTTTGGCATATTCTTGTCTATATATGGGTTAGCAAAATTAAAAAGAACAAAAACATAAAAAAAGGTTTTTTGGATATGAAAATTAAGTGTGTGTGCTTTCTACTTCCAAAGCTTGTGTGAAATGACATGTTTCACGAAACATATCCACCTAATTGATAACTTCTTCTAGTGAAGAAATAATTCAAATGACGTTTTGCATCTAATTAATCAAAAATTTGATATTTTAAAAACTTGATTTTCACGATTTCTTTTATAAAATTAAAATGGGAACACCTAATAATTATACAAATAAATGTATAAACACCACACATCATCAAAAGAGATTTTAATCAAGAAGCAACAATGGTTCTTTGATTATTTGTGCACAACAAGAATAATATTTAATGGAGACTTAACGCTAAAAGTCTGAAATTGATACAAGCATTCTACATTTTTTAACGAACGTTTGTCATTCTTATTAACTAGTTTATATTCCATGTGTTTGCAAGAGTTTTTTTATTTTGTTATATATTTATTATCACCGTAATAAGAACTTCATTATAAGAAACTGATAGATCCATGACAGTCCTACCTTATCTTTCAAACCATGTTAGGTATTGAGTAAAGTTAACCATTTTCTTATTTACATGCAAAATTGTGTCATCTTAAAATAACCATAACGTGGTCCGTCGTACAATTATCTTTGTCTACTTTACAAGTTTTGAATCATATATATGCACTAAAATTGAAACAACAACATAGACTATTCTAAGAAGAAGGGTGTGTTTATTTTTGAAAATTTATCATATATTTTTATAAAATTTCATTTTTATTCCTTCAAAATTTGACTTATTGAACGTTGAATTGTTTTAACAAACTATACAACTTAAAATATTTTTCTCAACATCATATATTTTACTCCCACTAGGTAAATGTTCTGATGCATATATATATGTCAACAAACAGGTTGAGGGCATGAATGTATGATGGCCTTAAAAAGGGCACTTTTAGGGGACATTTGAAATGAAAGGAAAGGAAAGGAAAGCTGCCCTTGAAATTTTGAAATTGAAAGACAGCTACCTCTCTCACGGAACCCAACTCATCACTTGTCTTCTTTGACCACTCCCTATATAAACCTCCTCTTCTCGCCCCCTTTCTCTCCCAACTCTCTCCCTAGCCTCTCCTTGCTTCATTGTACCATCCATGGCCGCTCAAGTTATGTCCGAGCCGGCCCTTCAAGGCCTTCACGTCCTCGCAAGAGAAACCACCTCTCCACCTTCCTCTCCCAAAAGGTACAATTCATAACCTTCGGTAGAACAAGTGGTTGATTTCACACATGTTCCTTCGAGATTTCAGTTTCAAGATTCAGTATCTGCACACGGCCGGGCTATGAATCATACCTCCCCGAGTAGTTCATGCTGATGATAGTTAAAGTCATATGTAGTTTATTCTTTTAATAATATATTTCAATAGTAGCTACCAAAATGTACGTACATTCAAGACTATTCTTGTTTTGAAAATGACAATGTTTGATTGCTTTTAATCAGGTTGGAAGGAAAAACTGCCATAGTAACCGGCGGTGCGAGAGGGATCGGAGAGGCGACGGTGAGGCTGTTCGCGAAACGGCGCTAGGGTTGTCATTGCCGACGTGGAGGACACGCTCGGAGCCCTCCTTGCCGATTCATTGGCTTCTTCTTCGTCGGTCACTTTTGTCCACTGCGACGTCAGCTCGGAGGAGGACGTCGAGAACCTCATAGATTCCACCGTGTCCCGCGACGGCCGCCTCGACATCCTCTTCAACAATGCCGGCGTCCTTGGCAACCAGTCCAAGCACAAGAGCATCCTCAACTTCGACGCCGACGAGTTCGACCACGTCATGCGCGTCAACGTGCGCGGTGTCGCCCTAGGAATGAAGCACGCGGCGCGTGTCATGGTTCCTAGGGGCGGCGGGTCCATCATCTCCATGGCGAGCGTCGCCGGAGTGATGGGCGGGCTCGGGCCGCACGCCTACACGGCCTCGAAGCACGCCATTGTCGGGCTCCCCAAGAACACGGCGTGCGCGCTCGGGGAGGATGGGATTAGGGTTAATTGTATATCTCCATTCGGGGTGGCCACTTCCATGCTTGTCAATGCATGGAGGAGTAGCCATGGAGGTTGTGATGAAGAAGAAGAACATGGCATGAGTTTTGGGTTGCCAGAGGAGCAAGAAGTGGAGAAAATGGAGGAGTTTGTGAGAGGAATTGCTAATTTGAAAGGACCAACACTTAGGGCTAAAGACATTGCAGAGGCTGGGTTGTATCTTGCTAGTGATGACTCCAAATATGTTAGTGGACACAACCTTGTTGTGGATGGCGGCATCACCACCTCAAGAAATTGTGTTGGATTGTAACATTGGAGTTTAGTTTTTGTTTTAATTACATGTGTCACAAACTGTAAAATCTTTGAAATTTGGTACTAGTTAATTGTGTTTGAATAGAAATTTGGGTTAAAGATGAATTAACCACCATGCATATATGTTGATTAAGTTTAGTAGTTTTAGAAAGTCAAAGAGGGTTGTTTGATTCTTGTGTACTATCTTTGGAAGTAGTGACATTTTCATGTTTTTAGATGTTATAATTTTTACATTGATAGTATACACATAAATAATATATATAGATTTACTTATTTTTCTTAGAAAAGGTTTACTGCAAGATTAGTATACAACTGAAAATTAATAACTCAAAATATTTTTTTAAGGATAACTCAAAAAATTTGTGCATTTATTCATGTATATAAGTATTAACTTTAATTTTTTCTAATTAAATGAGTTGGACCAACATTAAGTATGACTTTTGTGGCATTGACCATTAATATAGTAATGCCAAGTAACATTTATTTATTATTATTTTTTTGCAGAGTAACATTCACAATCAAACAAACCTAAAGTAGTATTTTATACAAGCTACCTACCAATTTTAATTGTATTCATTCAATAATCATTAGTTGAAGAAACTTTAAATATTCTTGCTTGTCGATAGCTTACCAGAATTATGCAAGATAGGCTAATTTTGATTTGATAGATATGTAAATGAATAAATAAGTAATTCCTATATGGAATTAGCTAACAAATTTCAAATTATAAACCGTTAATTATAACTATAATATGGGTTGTGTTTGCTTTAATTGCAAGCAAAAGCAACCCACTGCTTCCAACTTTTCGGGTATAAACAAATAAAAGCAGATTTGACTAAAACTTGTAAATTATTGACACATGAATAAGAGCTAAATGGTTGAACACCTGCCAAAGTTTATATTTGAATCAATTTGAGATTATTTACAAATTACAATCAACTTAACATAAAACTAACAATACAAAAGCTAAATGATAAGTTTTATTTAATATATGTACATATTCTCCTTCTTGTATATACTGTTTTTTTTTTCGTCAATTGAGCTATACAATATATAGTAGATCTCCCCTATTAACTTATGAATCTCATACTTACCGTTACAAGAAAAAAAAACACAAAGTTTAAATTTTAAAAGAAATCCAAAACGTTTTAAACTGCACGGCCTAACATATATATATATATATTGTATTAGTTTGGAGTTGGAACCAATAAATATTAGTTAGGAGCTTGAATGTTTGGTTATCAGTAAAAAAAATCCAGTCAAACCGTACCACTGACAATCTGATAGAACTTCAAATATACCATATATATATATATATATATGTGTGTGTATAGAAAAAAATCAGCTAACAAGTAGCTGGGCAATACTGTAGAGTAGGTAAAGTTAAAGCATGCACTGTTCTTGGGGTGTTTACCAACTAGAAGCCATTTAATTATACACATCATTAGCAATATTTCAAATTACAAAAGACACCCATTTGCCAAATATTTTAATAGATCAATCTTAATTTTTCGATCTAAACAACCTTAAAAACGAATAAAATCAAAATTGACAGTGCGTGTACAGATGACAGGCCAGCATATATGAATACAGTAATACCCTAGAAGCTGATTACAAGTCACAGTTAACAAACCCTAGACTAGTTACCATTTTTCAACAATTAAGAAAATGATATAGAAATGGGGAGGTATTAATGCAATTATATACAAAAGTTGGGATTGAGAGTAGCAAAAATATTAATTGCGGCTTATTCTTAAACTGACCGCGCGTGTGAGGAGGAGACATAAGCAACCAACCACTACGTACAGCTCTTTTCACAGACTCTTGTTTTGATGAATCTCATCTCATCGAGATTCAGAGAACCAACTGGACTGCACTTGAAGTCGATCCGTACAAAAACTACTCCAAATTAATTATGTGGTGAAAAGCTATATAAGTTGATACTTTGCAATTCTGGAGACTTTGGAGTTGGAAGCTGTCAAAAGTTGAAATTGCTTACCAACCACCACATCATTATTAAGACTTGTTGTCATGAGAGCACCGTCTCACTTATATGGTACGAGTGAATTTCAATTTTCTACAAAGCAGAGCACTTAAGTAAATTTTTCATCAAATTATTAGGAATAAAATTTTAAAAAAATTCCATGAGGGCAAGAAATAAAATTGATATCATCAAAGGAGCAGAGCGGATGGAGATTGATGAAACTGGAACATGGAGAGCCAATCCATGATGACCAAACCTAATTCTACTTCCATCCATTTTTCGATCATATTTTCTCAACTTAATTTCTGTTTCTTTGTTTGTGGTAATTAACTCCATCAACTAGCTGTTTCTATAATCTAATTAATTATACTAGTACTCTACTTCTTTTTCTTTATCATGTGATCGTATGTCTCAACTTGAGACACACAATTACACGTAGGATTCATATTCACCTCTTTGTCATCAAAGAAATAGTGAAAACAAGAGAATACCTAGTGGACCACACTTTTTTATAAAATACCTCAAAATGTTGCTACCAATCGCTCCAATTTTCAAATGAAGTAAAGTTTTTGTTTTAGCATCTTAATTATGAATTTCTAATGGTCATTTGTATATTATTATTATGTTTGATATAACCGATTGTTTATTTATTTTTAATGAAAATATCTGAAAGATGCTACAAGTTTAGTGGCAAAGATGTTTAGTATACAATTTTGGTTGTTTTCAGTCCCTAGGACATAGAGCAATGAGATGGCGTTGCAAAAGATCCACACATTTGAATCCAAAACTGCAACTTCATAGAAACAAGAAAAAAACACAGAAGTAGTAATATTCTGGTTTTTTTTCCGGCAAAAATGAAGCAATATATCTCATTGCAATTGACTATAAAAACGGTCCAAAACTCAGCTTATACACCACACCATGCTGAGAATGAGCTAGTCAAGACCAATATTTAGTATCAGTGTCCTCAGCCTTATATATTATGTCGTTCTACTACGGCATGGAACCTCCGGTGATTTTGGAGTATCTGGAGCCAGCGGTAGAGTCGGAATCGGAGGCGGAAATGCAAAATAAGACGACGGCAGGTACACTGTACAAGGCTTTGGCACACGGTGACACGGAGACGGTGGCCGGTCTGCTAGCGACCCACCTCGAGTGGTGGTTCCACGGCCCACCGCATAGCCAGCACATGATGCGGGTCCTCACCGGAGAATCCATAGGCGACGCGGAGTTCCAGTTCGAGCCGAGGAGCATCACGGCCGGCGGAGACCACTGCGGGATAACCGAGGGATGGGAAGGAAGTCACGGGCATGCCTATTGGGTGCACGTTTGGCTTTTAAAGGATGGTATGATCACACAGTTTAGAGAGTACTTTAACACGTGGCTGACGGCGAGGGACATCCGCCCGCCGCCAGGACCCGGGTGGGAAGCCGGGCGGCGCCAGAGCCTGACCTTGTGGCAGAGCCAGCCTAGGGACCTTGCTAAAAGGTCCTTGCCGTGTCCTGTACTTGCCATATAGTTTGTATCTAAATACTGAGCGACTATGTAACAAAAGGATCATAGTTTTTACCGGTAAACCCACAAAAATCAAAGTCTCTCGTTTATTTGAAAAACGAAAACTAGAAGCAACTGTAACAAGTGTAATCATACATTTACACAGTTGAGTCTTAGGTACAACAATGGATATGTTTACAAACAATGTAGTAAAAAAAGCTTATATAAACCTCTGTGATCCCAAATCAAGAAGAGTTCTGAAGAACCTGTGCGGATACATGGGTGGTTGCTCAGCCAGCGCCTGAAAGAACACTTAATTGGGTTAGTTTCAGGAAGTGAAAGTTTACGGGGAATTCAACGTTCAACCATCGTTTACCTGATGAACCAAAACAGTGGACGGCGTCATTCCGGGCACAGTATTAATCTCTATGATCAACACCTGCAAAAATAATCAACTTTAACCAAAGGCTGCAAACAGGAATTGTCTTCGATTGCTGAATCTAAAACTAAAGAGATCTCTGAGAATTAGGGCAGCTAAATTTGGGTTCGTAGTTTCTAACTTCATAGTGAAATGGATACGGATATGTGAGCATAGACAAGATCATAATGAAATCTTAAACTACCTCTCCATTGTCCACATTAACAAATGCATCAATTCTTGAAAATCCTTCTAATTGCAGAGTGTTTGCGATTAGTTCGATATGCTGTTTACATCTCTCCAGGGCCTCATTACTGATTCAAGGCAAAAGCACTTCAATAAAAGACCAGGACAACAAAGAAAGAAAAAGAAAATGTTTCAAAGTTTTCAAAACAAACCTCATAATTGATAGTGGTGGTGGAGTCAGATTGATGCCAGTACCACCTGTTAAGCATATAACATAAGAACACTATCAGAAAATGCTCCCTACCGAGCAACATTTGACAAAAACGTAAAAAGCAGTTTTCTCATTATTATCACTTAAAAGTATAGTAACAGGCACTGTGTTAATGTGTGACGAATGACAAGCACATATAAAGCAAGACTTACCTTGGAACTTCTCTTCAAGTGATAGAATGTCACCACTTTCCTTTACTGTAACACTAGGGCTCAACGAGCGCATTGATCCACGTTTTCCAATAACACCAACTGTTACTTCTACCCATCTACTTTGCCCTTTCCACATGAGGTGATGTGCATTATCATCCTTGGACTTGGATGAAACAATTATCTCATCAGTTTCAATGAACGGTTCAAAGATCAAGAGTTCTGGAGGAGGGTTTGGCATCTCAATCATTCCATGAGCCTGTTTATCAATGACATGGAAAGACATGCAATGGTAACGTCAGAAGACAAAGGCATTTCAATTATTCATCTAGTCTGGATGACAAAAATGATATATCTTATTTCTCCAAAGTTCCAACAAACATGAAGAAATAAGTACATTTCAGTTGTACGTCTGAAATAGTTCAGCATTTTAGAGGATGGAAGACTAGATTCATCTGAAATAGGCTAGCTCTTATTCATCATTATTTTTTAACTGTTACTGGATGGTCCCTGTGACAATTTCTTACTTGTTATACCTTATTGTAAGGGGTATTTCATACCATGCATGTGATTTCAAGTGAAATTCGTGCTATGGGTAAGATTTTATATGTATTATTTGTACTATACTAATGATTTGCATATAGCTTCTTTCAATACCTTAAGATAAGGATATTTGGAGAACTACTACTGAAAATGAGATGGAACTACAAATAAAAAAGGCAAATATAATCATTCAATACCTTTGACAAGCTATTAGGAGGTATTCTTAGAAGGCAATCCTCCAATGCTTTTACATATACAGCAAGGTCCTCAGCACAGCTGCATCAACAGAATATTAGGTCTACTCAACAGTTAATAGTACAGCAGCTATCATAATACACATAGGCATTTATGGAATTGATGATATATATGTTTCCTACAGCTTACTAACCTAATAGAACACGACTGACATTAATAAACAAGAGCAATGAACCTACCGCAACCTTGCCACCCCAGTAGAGCATCCGTCTCTTGCTGGTTTAACACATAATGTTTCACACTGAAGGTTTGATGTCAAGTCATTCCACATAGTTGGTGCCGGGAAGTTCAGTAGATCCTCTTTTGTTTTGACATCTTTGTCTATGGTAAGAACTCCCGAATTTGAAAGCTGTTCATAACCAGAGATTATTAATATCGTAATTCAGAAGATTTACAAGCCATAATGAATACATATATATATATATATATTCACAAAGCTATATATTTCTTTGGATTCATCTTGCATATTGATCAGTTACCATACATGAGTAAGAGCAAGAGATGTGGCAACTTTGTCCATACAAGTTTTTGAGGCCATTACACCAGGACCTTCAATTGAAAGTGATAAAAATATTAAGGAAGGTAGAAATGAGTAATTGCATGGCAGAAAGAATTAAAATCTTGAAAACCAAGTCTAAGAAAATAAACCTGTAAAAGGAACTCCTTCAGCCTCCAACATAGACTGAAGTGTACCATCTTCACCAATGCCTCCGTGCACTGCAAGTAACAATAGATGAACCTTGTGAAAACTTAACACATTCAAGGTTTTTTTTTCTGCATAAAAGGAGCAAGTTTCTCTCTCTCTTTCTCTCACTAACAAATATGTATCAACAAAAAACACAAATAGAATGAATCATTTCATTATCACTAATAAATCCATGAGTGAATACCTGCAATAAAAACAGTTGCCTGAACATCCTTGGCAAGATTTATCCATTGCTCCAATGAAAATTTCTTTGGTAGTTCATCAGCTATATCAAACCCCTCAAACCAATTGTGTTTCTTCAAACCTTCCGTGAGCTCATTCACCACGTTTTTCCGCAAGTGAGCAGTCAGTGCAGCTCGAGCTGGCTCTATTGCTTCTATGCATGCAGCAAGAACTTCCTCTGTAGTGTGTCTAAGCACAAGAGAATAACTGTATGCATACACAAGCAGAGAAACTCATAAAAAAAAAGGCAAAACAACATGGAATATATTTAAGTCTAAGAAATTGTCAAGTAGTCTGCTCAAGTAGTAGTGTCCTACAGCAGTTGTAATTCATTCTACCATCAGAAACACCCAAGATGATACATGGCTAGCCCAGCATGCTAGTTGGTCCAATGAAAATGGAAATTTTATTTGCTCCAAATGCAAACTAATATAAAAAGATAGATGGATGCGCAGTAATGTTCTACACTTACGGTAATGACCACACAGTTCTGCAGTTCACATCAACTTCTTTATCAGAATCCATTTCAGATGGTGCAAGCAAACATGGGATTACTTCAAGCTGTAGACACCAAATTGCCAATCTCAGACATCAGCGCTGTGATTTAAATATGAATACATGGAATTTTTAATTTTTAATAATGCTGAATCATTAATAATGAACCAAAAACCACTCCAGAGTATTCGTTCACAAGGCCACCAGCCACCACATGTCCTCCCATAATGGATCACAACGACAAATTATATGTTCCTTTTCAGAAGCTAAGCTTCAATACACATATTGGATTTTAATAATCCAAGTTATTATTAGTTTAAGATTTTGAACAAGTACAAAAACTTCTGCAAATGTATAACTCCAACTGACACATTATCATCTTGTAGAAAATTTCAAGTACTTTAACATCAGAAATTGCACTTCCAGCCCATTAATAGACCTATGCATTTAACATAATACTTACATCATCGTATGCTTGCAAATTGAGCCATACATTTGTCCCACTCATAAGAGATACTTGTCGCTCTGATGTGTCTCCTCCAAAAATGACAAAAACTTTATGTACACCTTCACGAAGCTGAGAGGATTTTGATCTTCTAGGCAGATGGCCTGATACACTATTTAAGGACGCGAGGGAGGGAAACCTCAAGCAAGCATGATATATAATGCTCCGGAGGATGTTTGAATGTGAAAATCCAACCTAGACATAAAGGAAAAATATTTAGTGAAAGTAATGCCGTATAAATATTTTGAAATTAGCATCCCTGTCATGTCAAATACAAAAGCTTTAGAAGATCAGTCTGCTGTGATTTTTAAAATTGTCTAGTTCAATTCAGCAGGAGGTGGCAATAAGATGTGGTTCTGTGAGCCACCTTAGCAAAAAGCAAGACATTCCAGCTTACTGTACTCACAAGGTAACAAAGATGCCATCAAAAGCTAATAAATCAGGATGCAATTATTATTATAAAAAAAATAAAAAAAAAACATCACTGCTAACAACTAGAACTAAAATGAATAACTTTCACTGTAATAAAATCTCGATGAAATGATTACCTTAGAAGCTTGCTGAAATAAAAAACTGGTCTGCTCCATCCCACTAATCTAAGTATGCAGTAAATATAAAAAAATTAGAAAAATGAGCACTAATAACCAAACAGGTGGGAAAAATTAGAGATCATTCTAACCAAGTTAATGTCAGTAAATACTACTGTTCCCGCTGCAGTTTCCCCATACTTTCCTTCTGAAGAAGACAATTTATTAGAAGGCAAAAACCAACCATCAATTCGAGCAAAATCACGTAGACCAAGTTGTCGGAATAGAATAGATGCTCCTTCTCGGATACTTTCTATTACATCTAAAGGAAAACGAGGTGGCGTGTGATAAGCAACCTGGGTAGTTACGCATAGACTTCTCAAAATTAGAAAGACAAACAGAAGCATGAAATGATGAAATGTACATTCATATTTCATAGTAATAAAACTTAGTTTACATAGATAATGTCTAGATGCATACTGCTGTACCTGCTGAGTTGGAAGATACTTCCTTCGATAATTGAAAATGGCATCTTTTTCTCTTATATCAGTACTGCCACGGAATTGTAGCTCCACCTGATCATTTCAGCGAAACATTAAATTGAAAATAATCACAAGGCACTAGTGAAACTGTAGGCTGTATATCAATATCAGTTTTGCAAGGTAAAGATTACAACTTCTGACCAGCCAGGATTTGTGATAAGACCTTGTGGAGTAGTACCATTGTATTTGTTAAAAATTATATTTTTCCTCTGAATGAGTTCTAAATTTATGTAACATTAACTATTAACAACCCTCCCAGGGTTGAGCTACACAATAAACCTAAAGAAAATAGGCCTCATACCTCAGTTGGCAGTAGTACTACAGGATGGCAGTCCAAACCAGAACCCACATCAAGAACAATGGCAGTAAATTCACTCCCGCCTTCAAGGAATAATTCAACAAGGACTTTATCATCGATTCCCTAAAAAACAAAAGGAGAGCACAAATTTGAAAAAAATGACATGTAGTACCAAAAGTATGAGCCTTGGGTTTACAAAACTTATACGCCATATTTTAACAAATTGTTGATTTCATCAGATATACGATCCAGGCTAGATTGCTTTTTCTGCAGCTTAATCCCCTTATTTTCCTTCACAAAATTACCTCTAAAATAAGTTCCTTAGCTTTTTTAAGAGAATCAGCCACACCATATGCAACAGTTACACCAATGCTGGATCCTGCCACTGTTGGCTTTACCTGAGATATTGTACATAACAAAGAAGTTCAACTTACCAAATAAAAAAAACTACAACCCCACTGTCTGCCATTACTTATAAACACTACAACTGATGAGCCTTACCACAACTTTTCCTGATTCAGGGTCCAGTTGATTCCTTGCAAACCACTCAGAGAGTTCAGATTCTTCTACTTCAGTTCCCTAAACGTCATTTGATGCCCGATCAGATAATCGTAATTATACGGCTTAATAAAAAATTGCAGCAAAATGCGCATCACGGCAAGTGCATAAGAATAAAAGCCTAGATTATCCGATAAGAGATCATATTGCTAATAAAATATTATGATATATTAAGGTCAAACAGGGTATTGACTGAAAATTATAAATGGATATAGCTCAAATGTGGGCTTTAAGTTTGAGAAGCACTACAAGTATGTTAAAAATGAATAAAGTAAAAGATAAGATAGTTTGAACTTTGAAGTCATTCCAGGATTGGGAAACAGAAGACAAAATAATATTATAGTGAAAAGAATGAATACTAAAGACCATACATATTAGATACATTACACTTATAAATGAAACCACAATCTAACTATCTAAAAATATGCCAGTTCCCTAGTCACTAGAAACACTAACCATCTAAATTTTTTAGAATCATCCGTGAAGTAAACTAAGTCAACGTCCTTTCATGATATGAAGTACGAACACCTATAGATGATGCTCAATATCTTAACAAGAACCTTTTCAACAGTAATGAGATAACAGAAATTGATATATATCAAATGCATAACATAGTTGAGAACGGTACCTGTACTAAGAAATTAGGCACAGTAAGAAATCCATGTTTGCTGAGTTCCAATGATGCATTGTACTGTCAATATTTGAGGATATAAATGGTTAGAATCTTCTAACCAATGAAATTAAGAAACTTTGAAGTAGAGCATTTCCCGAGTAGATTGACTATGATATTTAGACACCATTCATTGGGGACTGAAGAATGTACCAAGGGTTAGATTTTAAACCTTCAAATTTTACTGACCTGTAAGATGTGAAACCTAATATACAAGAGTCTGAGAAAATACTTCTGCTAAGGGGCCAGACTATTCATATTTAGATTTTCTAGCTCTTATATTGTGCAGGTAAGTGCAAGTCATTTATGGCAATTTGGAATTCAGGACATGAGCATCAGGCTCAGATTCTGAACCTAGCATTACAGATGAGAACTACACATTTCGTGTGACATTTGAGAACCCATGATATAATTTCAGAATCCAAATACTAAGCAAAAGAATCAAGATACGATTTTCTTTACCTTGTCAAATGCTTTGTGACACGCACTTGATCCAGTGCCAACAAATGGAATTTGATATTTTTCCAACAACTCCTGAAAAGTATCAAAAAAAGAAATTCATCTTAGTTCTGCCACTTAAAGAGTCATCATAAATATCTAGTGATATGTTGCCACGAGTATGACTTCATCAAGGATGATATTTTTAATGCACCTGAATGCCACCATCTTCCCCAAACCGACCATGTATGGCAGGGAAAACTATGTCCACAGACTCAGCAAGGTGTTCTGCAAAGTCAGACAGAGACTGAAAACTTTGGGCGAGGCTGCACAAACAGAAAGTTAGTGATCATAGGCTCTTCAAATTTTCAGTTATAATGCCCGAAATAAGAATAAAGTTCAGCAGGCTAGCTTACCTTTCAAGCTTAAAATCAAAATCTGCGGGAGTGTTTGAGTATACCTGTCAATTAGATACAGAAAAAATTAGAACCTCATAGTTCATTTGTCATGAATATACATATGATGTTGTGGTATGAATCAGAAATATATGCAAAATCAAAAGCCACAAGTGACTCTGTAAGATCTACACGAACTGACTAAACTACCCCACTAAGAGATTCCAGATCAAAACTTAGATTCTTTCAAAGAGAAGGCTGTTTTAGATTTCTATCCAGTAAAAAAATAGCTTTAACTGAAAGAAATGAGCTTAAATAGACAAGCATAAAATCCAAGATTAAGAAAGACAGCTATGTTGTCAGGAAACGATAAGATACGAAATTCCATGGCCTGGGGAACTGAAACATCACAGGAACAAAATCCTACATTTTTGTCCACATTGACAGCATAAACCTCACAACTTGTGGTTCCACAAACACTAAAAAGGCCCAAGACTCCTAGCCAAGCAGCCACAGAGATGTATATCTATACATAAGCTGAGCCTCATCCAATTTGTGCTCCACAAAAATAATTAAAGTTTTCCCTCATATCCAATCCTAAGATACACAACAATTTGCTATAAACATACTCCTGAACCTTCCTTATTAATTTTTTTGCCCAACTAAGCAGCATAATAAAGCCAAATAGAAACAATTTACATAAAAAGATGAGATTATTGTCGAACCTGGGCAGATGATATGGCAAATGCATTCATATCAGAATCAATGTAATAGCAGCTGACATCCAAATTACCTCCCTGCTAGACATGAAGCCAAAAAAACTACTTAATCAATTAATCAAACATAAATATCAATTTATTTGTTTCTAATTGTTCCCATATCCTCAACCACAACAGTAAACTACCTAGTAACGCACTAACGCTTTACATTATAACATACAAGATTGAAAATATTTACATATTTATTCTAAATTTGTATTAAAAACATGTGAAGAGAGTACCTGTATGTGATCGAGGACTGATCGAGCAGAATTGAGCGAAATTCCACGCTCTGCAGAGGGACCTCCGCAGATGAGACCAACTCGGAGAGCCCTATTTTCCTCTTCTCCACTCTCCGCAACTCGATCATGGACTACAACCTCAGTAGTCGTGGCTCGAACAACTAAGGCTCCACATTTTGAAGCTAATAGAGAAGAACTCCTCAAATACGAACCGAAGAAGCTCAAGAACCTTGCTGGAGAGCCAACAGGCGAGTAGCGAGCGGAAGAAAAGGAAGTTCTCCGTGCGGCAGCGTCGCAGCGGCGGCCGCGAATGAGGGAGGGGGTGGCAGAGAACGCCAGCGATGCCATGGAAAAAGTAGATGCGAAGAAATAGGTGAGAGCGTAGCAGTGGAGATGGAGATGGAGATGGATCGGCCAATGGTGGTGCGATGTGATGGTAAATAGGAGTGCGGAGTGAGGACAGTGAGTGTGGCCATGGCCATTTTGAGTCTCGTTTCCTTTCTTAATTTGATTTTTTAAAACACTTTATTCTAGACGGCAGGTCACAGGTGATGTGAGTCTATCAATTTGGAGAGGAACTCCATATCTTGGCGTATGCAGATGCGGCTCGTCTTTTTCTCTTGGATTTCTCCCAAATAATCAGGGATAATTATGCACACGTGCGACATGTTGAATAAATTTATTTTTCACGGTGCTTAACTTTACACTCTTTGTCGTGCATCTTGCATTTTGTGTTGCGTTTCGTTCAACCGCTCAAGTTTCTCAATGTTAGTTATCAACACTTGTGCGAATCTTAATGAACTCGCCTGGATACCTTTTTTTCGATATCATATTTATAACTTATAAGCACAAGTTAAAACTCAAAAGGTAAGTAGCAGGTGATTAGAGGTTGTTGGTTGAGGTATGATTTGAGAATATTGGATTGGATTGGAGTGGCCGGCCCAATAAGGACAATATTTGGAGTTGCTCGGTCACTTTGACATAATGTTAGTGTTGTTTAACAAGATTCCGCCTAATCTCAATTAACAAATTGAAATGGGATATGGCTCTTTTCCTAGTGTTCTTTACTTTGTCCGAAATGGACAAATCGTATCCAACGCAGCACAAAAACAAAAATTAATGATAGTTGTATAGTGGACAGAAATGTGGCCGAGGAGATTTTTTTTTTTGGGGTGATTTTGTGCTTGTTAATGGGCTTTGTGACACTTGGGCCTCTGAAGGAGAGAATAGAATAAAAGTGTCCCAATAACCCTACTATCTTTCGAGGTTTGGACTTTGGAGATTGCACCAATGGTTTGTGAATTGTGAGGTTCAAGATAGTTCGTTGGGGTAAAACTAACCTCACTAAATGGGCCTTTCTATTACATGGCCCATTCAAATTTCATTTGGGCATACAAATTTTATTTATTTATTTATTTATAGTACTTAATATGAGACTGATGAGTTTATATTTGGCTAAGGCTAAATCATTAATGAGGTGTTAACATCGTTAAATTTTTGAATTTGAACATATCGTTCCGCCCCTACCAATTTACTTAGGTGGTTATGGCTAAAGTTTAATGAGATATCATTACCCATTAGTTTTACTTAAGTTAAGTCAAAAATTAGTTAGTTTAGATTTTTTATTATCACTTAATATTTGTGATTTTTCATTGAAAATAGGGTTATATATTTTCAAATTTCCTGTACTTTTTTTTTCTATGTTACCTCCTGCCCTCGTATTTTAGTCGTTTCAAACCCTGCACTATACTATTATATTATTTTACCCCAAATGACCTGTTGTAACCGATAACCGCATGCCATGTCACCAAAGTTGCCATGTCATTGATCCACGTCACGAAAAATGCAACGTCACCATGCGTGCATGGCAAATGAAACGCTGCTTCTTCATCATCGATTCTTCTTCTTCGATTCGATGCGATGCGATGCGATTCGATTCGATGCGATGCGATTCGATTCGATTTGATTCTTCTTCTTTGATTCTTCGGTTCTTCTTCTTCGATTCTTCGATTCTTCAGAAGGTAAAATAGAAAAAAAGACAGTCCAAAAAATCGAAAAATATATAACCCTTGAAAATATAATGGTTTTTTATGTAAAAAATCATTTATACATTTACCCTTCATTCATGTTCTTTTTACCCAACAATCTAAAACACATAGATTTAGTTAGGCTGGGAATCAGTCCAACATTGAACTAGATCGGATCATAATTAAATTTTCTATAAACTATGGATGTTGATAGGAACAATTTCAATTTTATTTTATTTTAAATAAGAATGTTAGGATAAAAATTACAAAAATAATTATAACCGGACACACACATTATCAACTCACTTATGGCATGACAAGTCAACTCTATAATTTTCTTTTCTTAGTAGTGTTAAATGTACTTTTTTATGTAATATTTTATAATGAATATAAGTATCTATTTCAGATAAAAAAAATAAAAAAATAATAATTATAACTGGAGTGAACTGAGTTACGGATAATGACTTTTAATGAACTTATAAAGTGATAAAAAAAAATATTTTATATTCCTTTAAAAAATATTTTTTTTTATATAAAAATTTAAAATAAAACCAGACCATATGAATATAATTTTTTTTAATATTAGATGAATATAAAATTAGTGAAACATTGACTAGACTTTTTAATTGGGTAACTACCTATCACATGAGAAATATTTTTCCCCTTTTAATATCCATCACATAAGCAATTTCCTTCACCCAAAACAGGACTGGAGTCCGAAACTTTAACTGGTGTTGTAACTGGTGCTTCAATAAGGAACTGGTTACAAGGTTAAGCGTTTCTTTGACTCACAATAAATAAGCGTGTACGTTACAATGTACTCCTTCCGTTCGAAAAATGAGTTTTTGTTTCAATTTTTTATAAAAATTAAAACTTATCACATAATTTGTGTTTTCAATATTACCTTATTTTTCTATCTACAACAGATGTGCGGAGCTGCACATGTGGTGATAAGGGTAACATAAGAAAAACAATAATATAATAACTTAAAAATAGAAACAAGACACTCATTTTGAGACAAAATTTTTAGACAAACATAACACTCATTTTGGAGCAGAATGAGTATTTGTTATTAATTTGTCCACATGTAAAAATAATATTTTAAAAATATTAAAGTATAAAGTCTCAAAAGTTGAACTGAATGTTTGTATCTCAACTCTTAGACTCTTGAAGTCTACACAATGGAAGCACATTGTTAAACATAGACCCGAGCCCGAGCATGTCCAAAAAATCATCTCAAACTTGAGAGTAACAATCTACTCTAAATGAATCTGAATCACATCTCATTAGGGAGGATTATGGAAAAAGTTTTAGAAAGATAATGTCCAAATATATGTTATTAGATCCTTACCACTTGTCACGCGTCATGTGGACGTTGGTTGTGAGTGGCATGGGGTTCACTTTAAACCTCATTTATGTATTTGACTCCTAGTCTCCCATACGAGTGTGAGAGCTCCCACATTTCTTTTGTGTATGATTTTCTTGAGTGTTAATGTTGCACTCAGATGTAGATGTAACATTCGAACACTACACATCATTTGTCATCTGTCAGTCAACTTCTGATATATCGGCTGATATTTCGAATAGCGTGTGTTACTTGTACTTAACATGTATGCAATCTGCAATCTTGGCTTATACATCCATGTTTCAAATTTCAATCTGCTGGGGCATCAAACATATTTCCAATCAACTCGAAACTATTTGAGTCAAACTAGGTAGTGCTAATATTTATGACTAAGACCTTGGCCATGTTATCATTTATCTTTAAATTGAATCACAAATCACATCCACTACATTACATTACATTACATCATGCATGAATCTAATTTCCTAGGTACGTATCATTTGAAACACTATTGTCGGCCAAACAAAATTGTATATATTTATCAAAAATCACTTACTGCAACACCTATATATCAACATCTCTTCTACCGTGAAATATTGCTATCAATTGTTACAAAAGATTTGAAGATCCTTCGTGAGGCTTTAGGTTGAATCATTAACAAATAATACGAATTACCATAATAGCGCATTCAAGTTTTTTTGGGGTGAAATTTCGGTATTTACTATGTGATTATACACATTAGTTTCATACTCAAATTTTAAAATATCTATTTATAACCATAAATATAAGCAATTGATTTTTTATAATTAATTTCCTTGTCCGTGTAAATCATTAATCATTTCATTATATTTGTTCAAAACCGAAATGAAAAATTTAAGAAGTTGTGATCGAAAATCGAGTTTAGATCAGAATATATGTGACATTTGGACATTTTTGTACTTGTGATATGAATAATGATCAATGTACATTATTGTTGTCAGTATAATTTCATTTGTCGCTATGTGTGTTTATTGATCAGTGTACGTTATTGTTGTTCGTATAATCTCATTTGTTGTTATGTGTGTTTATTGATCGTTATACGTTATTGTTGTCGGTATAATTTTATTTGTCCTTATGTGTGTTTATTGCGCTTGACTCGGAGAAAAAATGTCATCCCCTCCCTCCAAAAGTGAGAGTTTGGGAAGCTGTGCGGAGCTGGTTCTAATAGCCTGTGACATTTAAATGTAATTCGACGGTTGGAAAAGTTGTAAGAAATATACGTGTGGAAATGAAGTTAATCTTGAATTCTTGGAAGGTAGCAAGAAAATATATCCAGCACATCAATATTGTACGGACAATCTTTAATGATATCTATTTGATATGATCAAAATTTGATAGCCTATATAGCTGTGGCCACAACAATGTGCCTTGATTTCAACTCTTGTGTCAAATCTTTTGATACATGCTCTACTACATCATATTTCCAATTAAGAATAGTATGGAAGTAGATTGATGGGTTTGAAATACAGTCTAGTTACATGATATGTATGTCTAAAGTTCATTAAAAACATGAATTTTAATTATCTATTTCTTAAAAATGAATAAAATTACTCATATATGATGTATATGTATAATTATTCCATAAAATTAATCATGAAGGATTACCGATAATATCTATAAAATAATTTTTTTTACACTAAACAAACTCGATCTCATATAATAATATACAAGATCGACTGAAATATTTATGTGAAAGCAAATTAAACCGTCATTTGTACGGAACATTATCCTTAGAACCTCTTATCTAGGAAACTACAAGTTTAACATAAATACTAGAGAACCCAATTATTGTTGTATAAAAACATTATTGTGATGAAGACAAAACTAACAAGGGTCCCTCGTATATGAATTGAACATATTATTGCGCTTTCATGTTGAATTCTAAGTACCTACTCTATTCACTTCTTTGTTTTTACTCCATTGACTAATTATGTTCTTAGTTAGGTTCTTGATCATAATTTCACCATTGATCCCTTTGATGAGAACATAAATGCATGTCGACTCAAAAAGAAAATTATGTCAATCCCCAATAGGGTTGATGCCCAATTTTCTAAGGAAACTAATACAAAAGTTTTTTATTTGCATGTATTTTTCATGGGAGCAAAGGAGTCTTTTTGTATATTTTATTTTAAACTCATTCTAATATAATGAATTTTTTTTATCCATGAAACACGTATTTAAAATAACTAGATGATGCTTTTTTAGTAGCGATTTTTCTTACGGGATGTCTCGTTATAGAACATGGAACGTTTATAAATGAAATGTGGAAATCTCTGCTCCCTTTGTAATCTTTTTTATTGAGATTCATTCAATCAAATATGTTATAATAAAAATGTTCATAATTTTATATCTCATTAATTTTATTTTATTATATATTTATTGGATTCGGAATTGAACATTTTTTAGAAAAAACTTTTAAACGCTTCAAACTTCAAATTAAAATGTTAATCTTACGTATACAAACTTTTCTCTTACGTGTAAAAAACACAAGCCCCATTTTATATAGAAAAAATCGTGTTTTTCAATGTAGTATTAATTCTGTGTTGGACTTGGACTGGACTTGGACGGTTCACAAAACCCAC
>JAYMTA010001202.1:0-21223 GCA_036897625.1 Pelargonium cotyledonis
GGCAGAGTGGGGCAGGCTGGGGGACAGCAAGCTTTAGGCTTCAAGACCTCGGCCTGATTTAAGACGTCCATATGACTCTTTAACGTATATGGGTTTTGCCGGTGCGGGTATGCACACTACTATAAGTTATTTTGTTTGTTTTAGTTAGTTCGTTGTTGATTTCTTTTCCTAGTATCGTTAGTTTTTTTAATGTACTGTTATTTTCATTCAGTAAATTGGGTCTTGCACGTTAAAAACAAAAAATTGTAACCCAAAATGCTGTGGATTCTTGTAAATTTCATATGTACTCATTACATATGAGTCCACAACATTGGTACTTCCAAGGCAATGAACAAAACATGGGCTGAGTGTTCTAAAACTATAATGTAAAATAAATGAATAAATAATATAGCATTTTTGTTTGCTTGCATATAAAGCTAACACAAGACCCTAAAAACTATAAACCAAAAGAATGGGAAAAAAAAATGAGAGGAATTGTCTTGACTCTTGACAATGAGGATCAATATTTAACACTAAAAATAGAGCATAGCTTGTACAGTTGGTGTATATATTTCACATGTAATATAGATATAGAGAAAAAAGAATATCATATTTTACGACCAACATTGATCGAATCTACAAACAATTACATCCTTGAAAAGAGATACTGTGCCGGAATTGTCGCCGGGAAACAAGGAACCGGAGAGAGATCTTGAGTCTGGTAGTGCCAGTGAGTTTCTTTATTTCTTCCTCGTTTGGGATTGTATTTGGTGATTTCAGTTTTCTATTTTTGGAATTGAAGTGAAATCTAGAATTAGAATCATAAGTGGTAATATTGTAATAATTTATTGGATTAGTGTCTTGGGCTTATCATTCAGAGCCTAATATATATTTTCAAGAAAAAAACAAAATCAAAATCAAAATTTCTTCCACATGAAAATGACTAAAAAAGTTCAATTTTACGAAGTTCTTGAAACAACAAATCAGCGATCTCCACGAGAACAGCATTTTCAAATGATATCACATTTAGCCTAATTTTTATTCGAATTGGATTCATTTAACACCACAATTTAAAATAACACAACTTAAAATCGAGCAAAAAAAAATGTTTGTAATGAGATGTGGTACAATTTTTTGAGTGTGCACTAAAATTTCACCCATGATCCCTAACAAATATTTTCAGTACAATGAACTACAAAAGCAGAGCTATTTCTATGCAAGCACAACTTGCAGAGCTTCAATGTTTTTCGCAGCAGCTGAGAAATTGACCATCAATCGAAAGCTGAAATGAACTTCTGAATCTTATGCTGTGCTCGCTCCTTCTCTTCTGGTCCATCCACGTCACCAATGTTGTCGTGATACTCCTGCGGCTCACAAAATGGAAACAATTATACGCCAACACAATCGTTTTCCTGTCTAACTGAAGGTTACGTGGCACGACAGGAGATTGAGTATTTGAAACAAGATGTGGATACTGCAAAGGTCCAACATTAATTTTATACTCTAACACGTCTCCATCACGATTAAATCCATTTTCGCTTTGCATGTGGTCTATTGGTGGTATTTCGGGTTTCGGATTGAAAACACCTAACCCTAATCCGATCCGAAAGGGTGCACGTCCGTGCAGGTTTTACATGCAAACTATGTGGGTTCGTCTGACACGACTTGAAAAAGGTCAAGTCTTATATATTGTGACTCAAACCACAAATTTTCAGTTGCGTACAGGTCCAGATCCATATAGCCATGGAGAAACTGCAGGTCGGGTTCAAGATATGTCTTTTAACTCGACCCAAAACTCGAATTCCCGTCGCTAGGTGACGGCGTGACTAGAACTTGTGACTCTAGGCCAATGAGGCACTAATACCATGTAAAGAGGGAGCAACCAAACTAAAAGCTTATGCGAATAAATTAAGGTCCAATATTATTTATCAGATAGTGTTTCTCGAGCAAGTAGACATGAAAGGTACAATGAGACATTTACCTGAAGTATATCCTTCACGTCTTTCTTTGTAAGTCTTTGTTGCTTGAGTAGTAGTTCAATTCTCGCTGTCATTCGTGGATGCCTGAACAGAAGTAACAAAATCAGTTAAGACTGGGAAATAAGATTCTTGTAATCTTTACTTGGACTAGTGTTGGGAAAACTTACTCCGAGCACCAAATGTGACCTAGAATCACAGCAATCAACTGCAAAAATACAGATAAAAAGAATAACATCAATTATCAAAAAACTAAGCAAAGAAATTGTATTCATGCATTGCAAATTCATTGCAAAATAAAAATGCAAATGCAATATTCTGAAGTCCTTGGAACTACAACTCAGATTAAACCAAGGTAGCGTTTGGATTGGAACTTTTGCTCGGGGATAAGAATGAGATTCTCGTTCTTCATATTTGAATTGTTACTTTTTGGTCATGAGAATGACTTTGGAATGGAAATTTCATTCTCATTCTACATGTTTTAATCCAAACGCTACCTTAAAGTAGCATAACAATCCTAAAACTTTTCATTAATGCAATTTCAATCTTCTATAGGTTACTAACACTTCTCATGTAAATGTTATCCAAATATATAATATTGAGAAAACATCCACATTCGCGCTAAAATTAAGTGGTTAGGCACCACAAACCTGGAGAGTGTACAGTCCAGATTCTAGCTTCCGGTTGTATTTTTCCTCATCGTCCATCTGAAAATGCAAGGCAACGCTATTAGTTCCAAATCAATAGAAAGTTATTTGACGCGAAAATTAAGACAAATAAAAAAAAAAGTAAAGAACCTCTATATCATCGAGTTCAATCTCATTCATTCGTTCAGTCTCTGCTTTAACTCTATCAGAATATCTGTCAGGAATGACTGCCGTTAATTGAATGTGAATATTAGCCCTTTGAATGGAATAGACTCCTCTACTCTATGTATTTGAATATAATAAAGATAATTCTGGGTAGTTTCTAACAGAGACAATTTGGGGGGCAGGGAGGAAATATGGGCTTATGCCATGCCAAAACAAAACAGTACCTCAAATAGAGCTCCATAAGCCTGTCTATCTTTTCACACTCATTTTCCACAAACTTACTTAACAATCTTTCCCTTCTAGTGCCTCTTGTTATTCCAGCTGAGGCAGCAAATATCAAACTATGTTAAGCAGCATTTGATATAGTATGTAAAGAAATGTAAAAATGAACTAAAAGAAATCACATTAACTACAGTTCATCATATGCATGCCCTTAAGTATATGAGTAATGCAATTAGAATATGTGAATTAAGGTTGGGTTTGGATTCATGGATTTGATTTGAAATATGGTATTCCAAATACAATTCTAATGTTTGGAAAACTATGAAATTTCAAATGACATGGCAACTTGGTAAGAGTTGTCATTTGAAATCCAACATTCTAGGCATGTTTTGAATTCTATTAAATTTGAGTCGAATCCAAATTCTTTGAGCATCCAAACATTAGATACGGCTCAAATTCAGGATAATATTCCGCAGTCTAGTACTCTTATTCCTCTCTGAGCAGAAATAAGAGCACCAGACTGCATGACAAGTTGAATGGAAAATAACAGAATAGTAAGACTGAAAATCAAGAGTTTTATCTTTAGAATTGGATAGAAAATGCTTCTTTCAGCCTTTCAGAAGTAAACATTTGCATAGCTGTTCTTCTAGATAGCAATAAGATAAGTTTATTTGTTGGTCAAACAATACATATGAGACATGTCACAGAACAAGTGATAATCCGCATCAGAATAAACATTGTTTATATGTGTAACTATTAGTATTGCAACAAGCCAACAGTTAAATCAATTTTAAAATGTCATATAACTATTAGATACATAAACCTCCATGCATTTTAATTACTTTTATTTTACAATCACTGTGGAATAAGAGATTTATATTTTAATCACATTATGAATCTATGTGGGACCAAACTGCAACACAAAAACAGCTTCACTTGCCTGCTTACCAAATAACGAGGCGATGAGAGAAACAATTCGCTCTTCTAAATCCTCTTGGTAACGCTCTTTTTTATTCTTCTTGCTCATTGGAATCTAAAAATCAGAAGATGCAAGATATCAATGTTACCATTTATATGGAAAAAAAAAACATACAGATGCAAAACACAGGACAAATGCTTTACATAAAATTTGAAAAGAGAAACATATTGTTAGAATGAATTACAGTACACTCCAGACTACATATCTCGATGATAATATCCTGATAACTCGTGATAAAATTTGTCAGGGAATACATGGAGGCAGCTATCAGGATCCTGAAAATCCTGACCTCTGAAATATGTGATGGCTATATGCTAGAAAACAATAAAAGATAAATATTTCCTTTGAAGGCAGCCACTAACTTAAGTCTCCTAGTCCAACAACCAAACCATACAAACGTAAGTAAGACTTGCACTATCAAGGGGTGGTCCTGCACCAGATAATGTCCCTAAAGTCCAAAACCTAACTGGAGATCCATAAGAACTCCATCCTCATCCAACTACCAAACCATGGAGATCTAAGATCCACAACTGTAAAAGGGTGGTCCTACGCCATAGATTTTCCAAGGACATCACTGGAGATCCATTACAAACCACAGCTGATACGAAACTCAAATGATTACCTCACGTGATATTCACCTAGCCAAAACAAAATCCATAAGCTTCACTTTTAATGCTCAGTTCCATTTTCGACAACAGTGAGCTCTACCTCAAGTCCTTTGTCATAAGTGTCAAACTTCCACAAACAATTGTCATAAAAAACTTTACAATTGCAGTTGACATGATATTTCGATCTTCGGATTGCTAGGATCCCCTATCAATGAGCATACTCATTGTGGACTCTCATGTGCATAATGAGAAAGAAACCACTAATTTTGGGATGGATGAAGTATATATTAGTGCAATACTAATCAAAGTTGAACAATATATCACTCATTTGATTGGTTTCAAAAATACAATAAACTTATTTGGAGCGGATAAAAGAGTCTACAGTCCAAAGCACCATAACATCAACATTTGGCGAACTCTATCATTATGCACACTGAGGGATCTCTAGATCAATACTCTTTGAATCTGAAAACAATAACATATTATAAATGCCTACTCGAATCACATTAATTTAATCATCCCCTAGAACTCTACAGCATCCATTGCACCCCGTACCATAATTTCTATGTCTCATTAGATCCACCAAGGTCTGTCCTACTACTAGTAATTCTTGTTTTCTTCACCCATTTATCCTATCCTAAGTGAAATGTTCTCCAAATAAGGAACAATGTATCAAATTATGGACAGTAAAGAAGGTGAATTCGTACTTGCCTTACCCATGAAAGCTGCGAAAGCTGTCTTCAAGCCCAAAACATCCACGAAACGTTCACAAGCCGGTGGGAACTTGGTCATTGCAAAATCAAGCGCCCTTATAGCTGAACCATAAGCCAACTTCTTCTGCTTCATGATAATGATCATCAGCTCCACTCCTTCAGCATTCAGAAACCTCTCCTTATTCTCAAGTGGCATCAACAAGCAACACAAGCAATCAAACAAATTCTCCACCATCTCCTCCTCGTCCGAACTCTTCGGGTCTTTGGACTTGTACATAGCCACAGCCTGAAGCACCACATCCACTCCATTCATCTGCCCCAACCTCTTCTGGTTCGCAGTGCTGTTTTGCAGCAAAATAGCCAATATCTCCGACGCGTACTGCTTGTTCCCATCAAACTCCCTCACCTTGATCTTCCCCAACAGCCACCGCAACAGCTTCGTCCTCTCGCATACCAGTTCCGCCACCGCCGGCTTCACCTCTATCAAATTCTCGATCGTGGCGAGCGTGTTGTACACCGCCGCCGTCTCGTCCGGGTCATTATCGGACAATCGGTGCAAATTCTGAACCAGAAGCTCCAACACATTGTTCTCAATCAAACAATCCACGAGAACCCCAGCAGACTCGTCGTTGTCGTCGAGAACGTCCTCGTCCGTCAAATCCTGGAGCAACTGAAGCACGTCAATCGCAATGTCGGTGTTATCGTGGCTGAGAAGGTTGAGAATCGAAGGAATAGTATTCAAATTCACCAAATCGGGGTAAAACTCGGGCCCACCGGCGAGGACCTTGAGCTTCTGGAGCTCGTCGTGGAGCTCGACCTCGGAGTCGGCGAAGCGATCGGGCTGGTCAGGGTACTTGAGGCGAGCTTCGATGTTGTCCTTGAGGCGGCGCTCGAAGGAGAGGACCAGCTTTTTCAGAGTTCGGAGATCGAGGACTTCGACGGCGTTTTGGGACTTCTCGACGGCTTCTAGGAGGGAGAGGTCGAAATCGGCACCGTTGGCGGCGAACGGCGGTGGCTGGGCCGCCTCTGCGGCGTCGCGTTTGCGTTTGGGAGCGGAGCTGCGAGCGTTGGCGAGCTCCATGCTGTGGTTCGTAGGAGAAGGAGTTGCAAAACCCTACCGGACTCTATCACTGCGTTTGTTCGGTTCTTGTATTTGCTTGAGTGAGTGAGGCTTGGGCTCCAATTGATTAGATTAGAGATTTTTACATACACTTAAGAAGTGCAATTTCTTACAAAATTATGTACAAAAATGTTTTATTTTGTTATTCTAACCATATATTTTTGTTCGTATAGACCCATCTAACATACGTTCAACGTGTGAAAATACTTTATGTCATAGAGTAGTCACTTAAAGATTATCCCGTATAGCGCACACCTTCAAAGTGTCATGACAAAGTACGTAGATACACTTATACACGACTTGTCAACTCTATTATCGACCCACGAGTTTTTGCCCTGGCATTCAAGTACTATGTTTGGCCCACACAAAAATGGCTATCTTGGACGATGGGTTTTGAACAGACGTGATTTGCAGTCATTATGTAATAACCACTAACATGTTAAGTGGTATTGTGTAAGTCCATATAGCACGCGATTAATATGCGGAAATGTGTCGTGTCAAATGTATTAAGATGTGTTGTGTTGGTCCATATCCAAATAACACATGGTTAGTATGCGAGAATGTCTCGCATCAAACATGTTAGGTCATTTAGCTAATAGTTAATTTTCAAAGTCACGAGAGGAGATGTTTCATGCCAAACGTGTTAAGTCGGCTCATGTCGGCCCGTATAGCATACACCTCTAACAAATGACAAACACAAAAAACTTGGGCTGGGTTTGAATTCGAGTACTTTGTTTGGCCCACTTAAAAAATTGGCCTTGAATGTAATCACTTCTAGCCCAAAAGTTTAAACGTGGACGGCAGGATTCGAACCTGCGCGGGCAAAGCCCACATGATTTCTAGTCATGCCCGATAACCACTCCGGCACGTCCACCTTATTGCTCTTTCCTGAGAATTTTAGAAAATATACAAATTCAACATTTTAGCCATTTCCAAAGAATTACTCGAATATTACTCTCATTTCAATTTTCAAAATAAATTGAATGTAATATTTTCTATATATGAATTTAATTAGATACTAGAATATAATGTTGCCTTGTTGGGAGTTTTATTTATTTATTAGGAAATGACTCGTTTATGTACCTATATGCATGTGTATTACATGTAAGCTGACGTAAAATAATCACAGCTACACATTTATAGTAGTATGTTATTTCTGCTATATAAAAAAAGCCCATAAAATTTACTATCACATATGTCTAGTTGTTATTTGTTAAAATTAATTTTAAAATATAAAATTATTAAATGAGAATTTTGTCACGTAGATTTTCATACCGTTTTGAAAAAACAAATTATACAAAATTTAAAACATTTAACATTTTTATCCAATACACCGTAAAAGAGAGTTCAACAAAACAAGTTAAAACCATAACGTGTTGGGTCAAGTAATTAATATCACTTTAGATTCCCTTTAAATTCTCGAGTTTAAATTTTTTTGTCGACAGTATGTGATGACATTTAAGGTGAAACTTCTTTTATACTTCTTTTATAAAGTGAAAAATATTGTTAGCTCGAGTCTGATGTACCGTTTCATAAACATAAAAGTTTATAAACATAAAAAGTTTACTTGCGAAATTGACGTTTACGCATGCTTGGGATTCAAAACTGATTATACATTTACTTGCGAAATTGACGTTTACGCAAGCCTCCGATTCAAAACTGATTATACATTTACTTGCGAAATTGACGTTTACGCATGCTTGCGATTCAGGTGATGGTTCCTTCTCAAGCATTGCAGGCGTTTGGTGTGGCCGTCGACGCTGTTTGTCCCGGAAAAAAGGCCGGCGATATTTGCCGGACCGCCATTCATCAAGCTGTAAGCACAGTGAATTGGTCTAAACAAGTTGAAATAGTTTAAATACCATTAGAACAATATAATTTGTGATTGCGGAGTTGCGTGGAGGAAAGTTGAAGTGAGATTGATGATTTAGGGACTGAAATTATACGTATAAACTTATGCCACTCCTTATGTTCTGGTGGTTGGTTGTTGTGTTTTTCCAAAGTTATTGGAGTTTTTTGTTGCACTTGTCACGGGTAGTTGATTGTTTTGAAATTTTATGATTTTGTGGGTTTTTTTCTGACTAATTTATCGGCAATTTTGTTGCAGTTGCCAATTATTGTTGTATTGTTTTAGTTTATATTTCTGTTCAGTTTTGTCTCATTTGTAGGAAAAAAAATTGCACTACTATTTGGATGGTTGCTGTATCATTTTGAAATTTTATGATCCTTCTGATTTTTTGGACTCATTTATTGAAAACTTATGTTACTGGTGTTTATGATTGTGGATTGCTCTATTGTTTTGTAGCTTTATGTTTCTGTTGTGGTTTGTTACTATTATTAGAGAGGACTAAAAGTTTGGGCTATGCGCCCTCACACAATAACAAATTATGGGAATAGGATTGATTCAACTAAAGGCAGCTATGGATTAGAGTTTTTGTTTAGGAATGAGATTCTCGTTCTTCATGTTTGGATTATAACTTTTTGGTCATGGATACGGCTTTAAAATGGGAATAACATTTCCAACCCTATTCTTCGATTCTCATTCCCACTCCAAAATTCCTTCACCCAAACAGTACCTAAATGTTGATAGTTCAGGGGCCAATGATGGCTTATACTTTTAACAAAAGTATTGTTATTTGTTTTTCCAATTCGATGAGTAGATTGCACTATCCTTATAAACTAGAAACTCAATCAACATTGCAGCTTCTGTCTAATAAAATTTAGGGGTATAATTCGACTTGGACCAGAGTCGGATTGGATAGGACGGGACCAGACTGATCGGATTCAGTTTGGTATGGTCCGAACCGAATTTTGATCAGCCCCTAGTAATACTGAAAACTTGTGGAACTGTTTGAGTTCATTCTCTAATACTCCATCCATTTGATATAGAGTGTCTAATATCTTGTTTTTGTAAGAATTAAGAATAAGTTAGTTGGACATCACCCTTCATAACCACATTTGTTTTTGTTCTAACAAACTAAACAGGTTCTGTCTGACTTATATTAGGGACATTGTTGGTAATTCATGAATCACTAACTCATATATAGGGATAAAAAACTTAGGTAGTGTTTGTATTAGAATTTTTGTTCAATAATGACATTCCAAAAAAAAAAAAATAATCCAAATGGCACCTACCTGACACTCATTTTGAGACGGATGATTTATATTTATGGGAATGACAAAGCAATTAATTCAATCTTTGAAATGCCGAAACGCCTAGTTAGTATTTATTGAAACAATTAGGAAATTGGAATTCATCCAAAAGGTTTTTATGTTAAATCCAGCTTATCCGATATCAAGTGTTTACAGAACTAGATGCTAACATTTGTAATTGCTTTATGCAAATTGTGTTATACAGGGCAGGAAATGTACTGCATATCCTGATCGTATCATTCTAGTTTGCATTGTGTTGTGTTTTACAATTTCACTTGTGACTTGTATCATCTGTTGGGTCAAGTGCATGAAATTGTTTGCTGAGTCATCTATGGTGTGTTTGTACTGAGGGAATAATGGATATTAAGGTGTCTGTATGAACCTGTTATGCTATCTTTTCTCAGAGAAGATACGACGTTGTTTTGTACTTGAACTATCTTGAATGCAAATCTTAATCGTGTCCTCGTGTTAAGATAATAAATGGTTTTGGGAAAACTATCACAATGGTCTCTGAACTATCAAGAGTCGAGACCCGCCAATTTGGCCTCAAATTATAGAAAACTGGCCAAAATGGTCATCCATGTTAACTTGGATGTAAATCGGAGACTTTTTTGGAAAACTTTCAATAGTTGGGGAACTATTTTGACCTTAAATTAGTTTAGGGGCCAAATTTATGAGGTCTTGACATTTTTGGTAACGCGTCCTATTTTTGAACTGAGGAACGAGGGAGTCTACTGGAGCCGATTCAAGAGAGCTACTTGGAGTCACATGCCATGGTATGGAATTTTCTATTACTTACATTTATACATTGTATACAAATTGTCTTCAATGCAAATCTTATTCTTGTTCTTGTATTAGATTATAAATGGAAAACTTTACTTTTTCGTAGGAATGTTTGAGTCTACGGGAGTCGTCGATTCGAAGACTTCTTGTTGAAAAAGTGACTTGAGGCCAACCTGCCACGGTACTCAGTATTCCATTGCTTAACATTACTTTGCCTATTGATTTCCAATCCAGTCTCCTAGAATGCTTTTCTATGGAAACTCTCTACCTTCCCTCAATACGGACTTTAATCAAAGTCAATGAGGCTGAGTACAATCATTACAAGGCGTTTCTTACTGCAAATCTTGACATTTCGCTTCATAATTGCATTGTATTGCTCGTTTTTCATGTTGACAAAGAAGATTCTATATTAGACTTTGCCAGGCCGGGTGATAATGGATGGGCTTGCATCCACGACCCTAGAGATTTGAATGACCTCTTTGTTTTCGAGGGTGATTTCTATTCGATATTACACTCCAATATTGGTCTTGATTCAAATTGACCAACCTAACCTCCGATGAGTGATATTGTCAATTGATAGAGACAATGAAGAGTTAAATTTCGTAAGATCGAATTTGCCGCTCAATCCTAATATCAATTTTAGTACTAAGAAGTGCGTTGTTGATTTTGGATGGAGAGCTCTGTTTGATCATTCGATATGTTACCTATTCTTATGTCTTGATAGAACACATAAGAATAGAGTTAGAAAAAGTACAAAAGTTGATCGTTACAATAGTACTATTAGAAGTTCACCTAAAAACTAAAACTTAATCTTCCATGAACACACAATAATAAATTTGTAAGGTCTTAAAAATTTCACTACAAAAGAATTCCCGATCTGTGATGAAATTTTTTGGCACAAAACTGTGGATTCCAGTTACAAATGTAGTTTGTGAAGAAACTATGATGAAATTTTTCTGTTATTGTCGATGCAAATCTTATTCACGTTGTCGTGTCAGATTATAAACGAAAGACGTTACTATTTCGTGGCACCTCTCATTTAAAAGAGCGGCTCGATCAAAGCCCACTTGCATGGTATTAAATTTTACCTTGTTTAAATTCAGATTTTGTATACAAACTGGTCTTCATTGCAAATCTTATTCAGTGCATTTCTGTGTTTGAATTAAGGTGTGGGCTGGATTCTACTGGAGCTGAGTCAAAGACTACCAATATGCTTTGCATTGCTGGATGATGAACAGGTATGTGATAAATGGTGTCGTGCTCTTAGATCTTAGCTTTTAATTTTATCAACTATTTATATCCATCACCAACATTCTCTCACTCACCTACAAATTAACCCAACTACACCTATAAAATTAACTATTCCTATAAAAAGGAAAAAAATAATAGTGCATACTCTCTATATAGTGAAAATTTGAACGTTATCTTCAATCGAGTGTAATAACCGACAAAAGTTGTTCTAATCTAATTCGATGTCACAATTTTGAGTATTAGAAAATACAGTTACTCGGATACATAATAGGAAAAGTTGTGTCGTCTTTGTGATACTATTAGACTCGAATAGAAATAAGTAAACACTTTAAAGGTGTTGATCGTGAGCCCGTTTTGAATATCTCATATGAGAATTGTTGCCTAGTCTCTTTTTTTTTTTTTTTTTTTATCTAAACGCCCAAAAGAAATCGACCTAGTCGGTTTGATTGATATTTGGTAGGTAGTTCTATTGATGAAAATCAATCTAGTTAACTTTATAAATAAAAATTGAACGCCCTAAGGAAATAGACTGTAGTAGCCGGTTTGATTGGTAGTTCTATAGATCGAACTTGATCCAATCTATCTAGTTAATTTTTAAAAAATTGAGTTGTCAACTCACTTGGTTGTCTTAGTGCTCGAAATCCCCAACCCAAACCCATTATATTAGTCATTTTTAACCCAAACAAACAAAAATCTCTCCGAAATTTTACTGTTGAGATAAAGCACACAACCCAATAAGACAACAAGTTGCACAACTTTTCCCCTAGTTGTGGTAAATAGGTTGGCCAAAAAACCAGCAAGTTGCATGAGATCTGCAGAAAGGAAGACCAAAATATATAGTTGGATAAGAATAAGGTTGATGTGTGATTATTGGAAGACCCAATTTGAGTTGAGGATTGAGGATTGAGGAAGTTGTGGAGACAGGCACAAGACACAGACAACCTGAAAACATGTGACAGCCGAAAGTTACAATGTCTCTCTGTCTCTACTCATGTTATGTTCACACTCATGCCTTGCTCTTGTCTTATAACCTAAGCCAACCAAATACTATGTGGTCTTCTTCTACATGTTCTTCACTCTTCGGAGATTCTTTTGAATTTACGAAAATAATTAGTGCATGTACCTAACTGACGTGACACAATCACATCCATATATGTCACATGCATTAAAAGGGGATGAAGTGAAACGTAGACAAGTTTTAGAGAGAGAAAGAGAATTATGTGGCTGAAAATGCGTCACGTCAGTTTACATGCACTGTCCATGCATGTAGTTACATGCAAGAATTCTTTTCCTTGATTTTATGGATACTCCCTATATCCATCTTCTCTGCCCCTCCACTAGCAGCAACCCCATCTCTAAAGTCTTATCCATGTTGAAAATGATGATGTCCAAATTAAATAGACGTGACAATTTTTTATTCTCGTGGTGGCTCTAGACTTGGAGAATCGTATTTCGGTTCGATTTTTATTTGGCATGAAATGTGTTGAATCGCGCAGATTTGTATGATCCGATACGACACTATCCAAAAGTTGGTTGTGGATCGGGTAGGGCAAAAGTTGGGTTAGTTCTCAACTCGAAGTTGTCTATGACGTTTGATGTGAGATAAATTAATTAAAAAAAAGAGTTTTGTGTCGCGTATACGTCTAATAAGTGTTCATTTTAAGAAACCTATCATTTCTTTAAACGGACACTTAGCTTTTGGATTTTATTTGATGTTAAAATGGAGGATTGAGTGTGAATAGATAGAGCTTTTCAACAAACATGATCTGCAGTATCTTTGGTGGGGAAGAAATGTTTAAGTTTGTCATCAAAGGCATGGTTGACCATTATCTCACCTGTTCTTTATGAATTGAACCAAAGATTAGCAACATTCTTATAATCTCATTGTTGGCTTAGATTAAGGCATATATATAATATATATAGAGAAAAATAAAATTTAAGTCAAACATTTTATGGCGTAAGCTAAGCCAAACTAATAAAATGATGATATCTCATTAAATTTCACCTATATCCACATAAATAAACTTGTAGGAGTGAAGCGACGGCCCGTATCCATAATTTTTAATAAGGTGTTATCACCTCATGTCTAGCTTAAGCCAAATCAATTTTGTTTGGAAGTGTGATGGGATTTTTGTCTGGCAAAGAGCGGTGATGTGACAGTAATGACGTGACATACAATGTTAACATATCAGTTGCATCTTGAAGTAGCATGTCAATTGGATTAAAAAATAAAAACACGTAAATCTTTAAATCAAAACCTCAAATGCAAACAAGTTTAAGGAATCTAAAAAAATATCCAACAAATAAATAAATAATTTAATAATAGCAAATATTGAAGTGTGGTCTCAAACAATTTAACGAGTAAAACCAACAGGTGGTGCTCCAAAATTAATTACTATAATAATTAAATAATTAAATAAATAATAGAAAAGTGATGAAATGTGGATGGATAAGTATGGGCCAAAGATGTGGAGGAGACTACAATCACATATATACCCTAACAAATATTATTTTGTTTTCATTTTTATTCTTATTCTTATTTTGTACATTGATTTTGACCTAATTTATTAAATTAGGTACTTTGGCTATTTGGATTTGGTCAATTCATTTAAATCACAAGTGGACCGACATTAGATTGTGATTATTTTGTTGCCAAAATACATTTAATCATGAAATGATTGCTCACAATTAGACGGTGTAATTTTTATCTTATTTACTCGAGTTTGAATCGATGAAAGATCGGGTTGCATATCGAATATGATGGGCCTTAAATTTTAGAATAAAATGTGTTGATTTGTGTGTATTTGTCCAATCAATTCCGACCTTGCGCTCAAGTTTTTATAGCGTAAACTAGATATAAATTTTTTTAAAAAATAAAACCCAGAAATTAGTAGGGTCAAATTGTGGTTTTTATTTTTCATTTTAATCTAGTTCAAATTATCATCTCTACTAGAAATAATAAACTTTTCCCCAACATTTTTGAAAAGGAGAAAAAAAAATCGCAAAAGCACATAAAATCATCTCTAGTTTCATTATGAGATGATACTATAGAGTGAATGTAGAGTGTGATTAATCTAATATTATTAAATTCGTCTAAATAAATCTTATGAACCTAATTTATGTGATTTGAGTAATAAATCTATTATTAGATTGGTCCTAATAAATATTGTAAACCTAACTTATACAACTCATTAAATTATGGTCCACTTAAAAGAGTAAATCATGTGGTGTGAAATTTATCGATTTTTACTATGTTGAGTTATTGCATTATTTGGGTGTTAGATAAAAAATTCTATTATTCACGTGCAAGTTAAAATTTATGACTGACTAATTTGAATTTCAAATTAGAAGGTGCGATGTAGATTAGGGCACCATGCTCGCGCTAAAGAATTTTATCAAACTAGTTAAAAAAATTATTAAACATTGGGTTTTTTTAGTCTATGGGATTTTTTAGCACGCTCGCACTTGCATGATTGACACCTTCAAATCATTTGATCATTCTCAGATTAATTTTTATTTAATGTTTGGTCATATGGTTAAAAATTATCACTTTTTCCTCACAGGTGTGTTAATTGGGTATCAAAATCAAGAGTTCTTTCGACTCACGCAGTTCCAGCGCACCGACCGTGCCACATCCGGAGGGTAAACATGGTTTGTTAGCTATATTTTTCTATCATAATTATCATTTTTTCATTTTGATAAAAATAATAAAACTAGCTATTTATTAGCCATTCAATTTAGAAAAATACTAAACATTTCAAATTCTGTACAAACTTTTCAGTACAAAATGATGTGGCGGTCTACGTGGCAAATATTTTTTTTCGTATTTTTGTTGCTTATTATTATTTTTAACGAATAACAATCCGACACATATGATACCACTACCCTCCCCATTAATTTCTGGTGCGGAATGCCCGATTTATTAAACTTATTGCACACATGGCGCTTATGATTTGACTAAATCATCATTATAGTATTTGATGTGTCATATTTTATTTATTAACACATCAATTTATAAAACTAATTTTATACAAAATTTTGTATATATAAAATTGCTCTTCAATTTAACCCATTTCCTATATTTCACACATGTCTATAGGTCCAAATTTAATTATCGGTCAATTTATGGATGAGATAAATTTAAGTGATAAAGTTGAAACAATTAAATCTGGGGCCTTTTTATTAATTCCCATTAAAAAGAATTAAATATTATCATGATGAGACAGCTCACAACAACAGCCTTTCACTTGGATTCTAACCAATTTTGATTTCAAATTTTCAAACCAAAAGCTGTCCACTTGACTTTCTTCATTGCCAAAATAAACATGTTCCCAATTTCACACCTATAATTATATCAAATTGTCTCTTCAAAATACAGGCGCACCGACTGCGCTACATTTAGTGGATAAACATTATTTGTTAGCTATATTTTTTTTATCATAATTATCATTTTTGCATTTTGATAAAAACAATAAAATTAGCTATTTATTAGCCATTCAATTTAGAAAAATTGCTAAACATTTCAAATTTTATATAATTTTTTTTTACAAAATAATGTGGCAGTCTACATTACAAATATTTTTTTTTCGTATTTTTGTTACTTATAATTATTTTTAACGAATAACAACTTGACACATATGATACCACTATCCTCTCATAAATTTCTTGTGCTTCTCAGGCTGGAGGGGAGGATTTCAGTGTCTTCAACTTGATTATTCAAGCTGATGGAGAGAAATCTAACGCCTTTGATTTGATTAATCTTGATGTTTTAGTCATTGTGGCTAATGTCAATTTTTTATCTCTGGGTTGGTTTGCGAACCGAGTGACCACGAGTTAGTTAAGTTTTCGGTATTTTTGTTACCGTCCAATTTAAAGTAATAAAATATTATGTTCTTTTGTGTAAAAAAATAAAAAAATAAAACAATTTCATGTGGATAGAGTGTACAATTGGGGTTATAAACAATCTGCAAGAAAACGTAATCAAGAGATATATCATTTGAATTCAATATGAAAGTTACTCATTTGCATTTTATGTGATCTAAATGTGCAAATTTTAAGTTATGGTCGGGTTTCCGCATCTTCAAATCCAAATTGTTGGTCATGCAATTCATCAAATATACAAATAGAATACAAATTCGATTTCTCAAAACGTCTGTACTCATTTACCATATAGACACACAACTTACTTGGCTAGGTATGGTAATATCCGTGGGTATCTAAATTAAATAAAACAAATTAAGTAGACATGATAGTTCAGGTGTTGATGAGAAAAGTTTCGGTATTTTTGATTCGACTATTCGATATGTTTTAGTCAATCTAGATTAGTTTGGTAACGTCAATATTATATAATTTTTTTGGTGGTCTGTAATCTAAGTTACTTCAAATTTTTCTGACTAAGTTGCTCATTAAATCTTAAATCTTAAATCTTATATCGTATTTGTTATCGTTTGTTATCCCACTAAGTTGCTACATTTTAAAAGACTTACAGAGAAAGCAAAAAAAAAAAAAAAAACCTTATCCACAATGAAAAGTGAGATGCACGCGCAGAGATGGAGCGTTGGGCTTAGAAAACAAGAAAAACTACTGTTTTCTAGGTTAGTTGGAATGATGTTTGGCAGGCCATAGGAGACATACACATAGAGAAAGCAAAAGTGGATAATGCCGAATCTTTTTATTTATTTATTTTTCATTTTAAAATTAAATTAAACTATTTAATTATCATGAGTCTTATCTTCAATTCTACCCCCAAAAAATAAAATAAATAATAATATTATTAAAAACCATTTTGACATTTATTTCTTCTCCCCAAAACCATATAAATACCCATCAAGCTTATTCATTTGAGACCCATCATCCATTTGCACATTTTCTCCCATTATCTCACCAAACAAGAAGACAAAGAAAAACAAAAGAAAAATTAGAGAAAACCCAAGTTTTTGGATCAAATCTTAGCTATGGATTCTTGTGGTTTCTACTTGCACCAAAAGAGCAATCTTGGGTTCTTGAGTGAAGAAGGTTTTGTCAATTGTGCTGATGAAGAGGACAAGCTTGATTCAGTTTCTTCTTCAGAATCTTCATCAGTAGTTTCAGATTCATCCATGGAAGAAGAAGATGGAGAAGAAGATTGTGAAGAGCAAGGGCTTGAAGAGGTCACTTCTTCTTCCTCATCATCATCATCATCATCATCTTCTTTAGAGCATCAACAAATTGATAGCAATGGTTCTCTTCAAGACATGTCTTCTCTTCTCCAACAGCTTCCCCTTAGGTATATATGTGATCTAAGAACATTCAATTTTATGCAAGGGCAATTTGGTAATTTTATGTGTTTTGTGTGTGTGTGTGTTTGTGTGTGTGTGTGTGTGTGTGTGTGTGAAAAAACATAACAAAAAGAAGACTCTGATTTGTGATTTCAATGGTTCAATCTTCACTTGCTTCTGCAAAGAGAACACCAAACTGTGATCTTAAGATGTTGATGATGCCTGAAGGGTATTTTAGTCTTTTTGTCTTCATAGAACCCCTTAAGGGTGAATTAGTCTTTTTACCTAAAATTGAAGTGATAGCCTCTAGAAAACTTGTTGTCCATTCCAAGGGTAGTTTAGTCTTTTCACATAAAGAGTTGAAATGCCAATCCACTCTAAGGGCAATTTAGTCTTTACAAAAAAAATTACAGTTCATCACCACCTCTCAAGAGTCAAAATAGAAGTCTCCTTAGCTCCACTATAAGGGTAGTTTAGTCTATGTGTCTCCTTAGCTTCACATGAAGGGTATTTTAGTCATTTTTACATAACTTTTTCCCCATTTTGCCACTTTTCCTCTTAAAAAAATGTTTTTAAAAAAAAAAAAAAAAAATTTCCTTCCCATCTAGGATATTCTTGTTTCTTCCTATTTTGTACTATATTTAATAAAATGCTTGTGCTTATCAAATTGTGTTTTGTGATTTGTGTAGGAGAGGTCTCTCAAAGCACTACCAAGGGAAGTCCCAATCCTTCACATCTCTAAGCAATGTGTTGAGCTTGGAGGATTTGGCCAAGCCTGAGAACCCATACAACAAGAAGCTCAAGTCTTGTAGAAGCTATGCTTGTGGTTTAGCTGATCAGATCCATCCAAATACCTTCTCTAAGATCATCTCCAAAAAAGCTTCAAGAGCCTCTGGCTTCTCCCAAATGGCCTCCAAGAGAAACCCTAGTGGTTTCTTGGGAAACAAGCCACCTATGGCTCCTCATAGGTCTACTAGCACCAATGCTCTCTTTGCTTGAAAAGATTAGGACATGGTTGGTTTTAGGGTTTGAATTTGAATTTAAATCCCATACATATTTGACATGTTTTTTTTTTTTTTTTGGTGGATTGTGTACTCATTTTCACGAGAGATGACTAAAGAAATTACAAATTAGGGGAATTTGTTTCAATCTTTTTTATTTTTTTCATTTTGTTGTTGTTGAGGTTGAGGACACTTGAAATTAGACCAACATTTATTGGGTACATTTGCATGAAGTATAGACCATTTTATTTTTCAAATTTATGATCATCCAAGTATCTCCTTATTAATGAAAATGAGCTAAGAAATTGTTTCAATCATTTTGCATTTCAATTTTTTTGTGGACATTTGGAATTTGAATCATGTTTAACTTAAAAATTCAGATTGTCTTATAACTCCAAATTAAATTAGAATATAATTCAAATTTGAAGTAGGGTGTTTGAAGCAATGTGTTTTGGAATTTTTCACTATAATTATGGTTAAATGTTAATGATTCAAAGCATATCTAGAAATTAATTTGAAGCAAATTTGAATTTGGAGACACTCTCAAATACAAATAGTTAATGAAACTATAGATAAGGTCCTTTGAAAATTTAATAATATTAGGAATCAAGTAATGAGCTGCAAAGCAATGAATGTGGCCATGAGTTATATTGAGAATCAATACTCAAATCAAATGGGTCCCAAAAAGATAGGATTTGACAAGATAAAGTGGAGTTTTTAAGACCAATAATGTTTTTTTTGAAAATTTGAAGAATTCATGGGCAGGCAAAACATATCTTATTGAATTATATTGGATCATTTTAACCCAAAGTTCAATTCCATTTTTTAGTTTTTTTTTTTATAAACAATCTTATCAACCGAGAATCTAAGAGGCTGAAATCTTTATAGAAGCAAATGTTTTAAACCACTCGTCTCATTATTGGTCTTAAAAATTCCATAATTTATCAATTACTAAATATTGACCATCAAAATCCAACATATACCACTGATTATCACAATTCACAAATTATCACTCAAAATATTAATTAGAAAAAATAGCATAATTATCCTATCATACTTCAAGATATTTCTTGGAATGTCATTTTGTTTCCTTTTCTTTGGTCAAAACTTGGAATAATGTTTTTTTGATGGTGTTTTCACTAGTGTATTCTAATATATAATTTTATCAATAACCAATCAAAAATAAATTAAAAATCAAAGACTTGTCTTGGTTTTCATCCACATATTTTCTTCTAAAATTTCTGGTCCACAAGTAAGGACCAGACCAAGGTCTCTTCTAAATTAGGTGTTGAATATTGAAATCAAATTTTGTTAGTTTTGATTTATTTGACTCCTAGTTTGTTTGGATTTTTATTCTAGAACATGTATTGGATTTTTTTTAGATTGTGTTTGTTTTGACTTTGATTATTTATCTTCTTGTGTAGGCTATAAACTAAATAGTAGTATATTTTGTTTAACCACTAAGGGCTTAATCCAACTGCTGTGTGAGTTGGAAGAGGTTTTAGTTTCGATCCCTACTCAACACATTCTTGGTGGTGGTGGTGTAAGAGACCACTTTGGCACCTTTAGGTGTTAGAGGCATAGTCTCTTTTCTTAACACTATTTCTTTGTTCAAGCTTGTATATATATGTCTTGAAAAGATTGCTTAGGCCGTCCTAATATAGAATTTCGGCACCTATTTGTATAAAAAAAAAGTAGTATATTTTGTTCAACAATAATAAATTGTAAGAAAAATCATCCTTGCTTGTCAATTCACCAAAGAAATCATGGTTTTGGTCCGGAATGAGCTTGGGTTAATTCGGATTTTGGGTCTCTTGTCGGTCTAGTTTGGTTTCAACGTGTAAAACATGCAGATTTGTTCATCCCGACATGTAATTCATTGAGAAACACTCAACTTCAACCCATAAATTCCCGGGTTGGGTTTCAAATCCATATTGCATGTTCCATCGTAGATGTCAAATTGTGTTTTGGTCAGGCTTTTCTGATACAAGTTGAAAATGTCTAACCGACCCAAGGAAGTGCGGGTTTGTTCGAGGTGCGGGCCATAAGAGTTCAATTTTTCTCTCGAATTGTGCGAATTCCCTCCAACCTGACCTACTAATTACCAAGAAGCATCCAAATCCGAAAATTTATTTGGGTCTATTTATGTGACTTACACCACAAAATTAAACACTAGTTTAAGACTTGTAATACAAAATGTATTGGGCCCAAGTCCACATTGTGGGCTACACAAAATATACAAATTGGGCTTTTTATATTTGTCTTGAACGGCCAAGGCCCAATTCACTAACCATTGCGAGTTTGCCACTAAATTGTCCCACTTAAATTGAATAATCACCGACAAAATACATTAAATATATTTTATTTCC